>BQNB010082126.1:0-26725 GCA_026074375.1 Tanacetum coccineum | reverse complement strand
AGTTTTTGTCTGTTTTTGGTCATTTAAGCTCGTTTTTAGAGGTAAAAGATATGTGTAATTAAGCACTTATCAATATCCCTTTTGGGTCAACATACTCAAACTGTTTGAGTATGAAAGATCATTTTTCTTTGGACTCATGATCCATGTAATTTCCCTTGGGCCTTCAAACCCACCTTGACTTCTTAAGGTCATTATCCATCTTACCCTTACCAGTATTAACTACTGCTCTTGTCCCAGCAGTAGTCATATTTTTAACCCCAGAAGTTTTAACATCTTGTTTTAAGTCTTTGGGTCTAAAAGCTGGTTTTGTGTAGTAAGACCTCTTGATTGGTGAATATGAGGCTCTTGGTCTTACATTGTCCATTCTTGGGTAAATTGGTCTAATAGCACTACCAGTTTGTGCTATTTTTGGGGCAAATGGCCTAGCAGTACTAACAGGCCTAGCAGTACTAATAGGCCTAGCAGTACTAATAGGCCTAGCAGTACTAACAGTATGTACTGCTCTTTTCCCATTTGGCCTAACAGGATTAACCAAACCTGTCCTGGTTAGTACTCCTGATGGGACAAAAGTCCTTCTTGCTTGAGGGTATTTCAATTTATTTGAAATTTTTTGTTGATTAACCCTTTTAGCATTATCCCATACTGGTTTGATCACCCTTTGACCAGTATTGACCACAGTTTTCAGCTTAGGTTCTGGACTCTTTTTGTCATAAAAATCACAATCTTTGATCAAATGGTCAGTACTTTTACAGACAAAGCAAGCTTTTATTTTCTTAAATCCAATCCCTTCTTTCTGAGAAATTTGACCAATTTTATCAACTTGATTTCTAACTGTTTGAGTCTCATTAGTCTTAACAGGACTAACTGTTTTTACAGCAGACACATCATCCTCATCATCTGAGTTCCAATCCTCAATGATGACTTTGTCTCTGTTAATCTTTGGTTTAGACACAACTGATTCATGGACTGACTTAGGTTTTTCTATGTTTACTTCATTTGTTTTACCTACAGTCTCACTAGTTTTAGATTTACTAGTATCAGTTTTTGACTCAATGATTTTCTTTCTAATGGCATATTCATCTAAACCTGCAAATGATATGTCAGCTCTTGGGGTTAGGAAGTTCCCTGTTATAGGAGGGGGAATAGCATGATACCCATCTGCTTTGGAGAACCTATCATTTGCTGGTGTGAGCTCTTCATCACTTGATCTGACCTCAAAAACACTCATACTAATCTCACTATCAGTTTCAGATTTGTTACTCATTTCATCCAATTGTGTGCCATATCCTAAACCATTTTTATCTTTAGCACTCATTTGACTGTTGAGTATTTTATTAAGACCCTTGGATGATTCTTCCCATTTTTCTATCTTAACTTTCAACTCATCTCTTTCCTTAACAACTTTTTCTAGTTCCATTTTAAGGTTGTCAATTTTTACTTCTCTGCACTTAAGCTCATAGTTTTGAAACTCATATTTTTCACCCCAAGCCAGTTCATTCTTTTCATGTCCAAGAATTCTAGATTCTAAGGCTAACTCATAACCCTGAATTTCTAGTTTGGCTCTGCTATGTCTTTCTCTTTCACTATCAAAGTTCTTTTGAAGAGTTTTAAAAGATTCAAGACATTGTTTAGAATAGTTTTGTACCTCATTGTCAGAAGAACTTGATAAGCTTGAGGAGGAGATGGCCATTAAAGCATAATTAACTGGTTCATCAAAATCATTGCTCCAGTTATAGCCTCCTAGACCATCCTGAGCCACCAGTGCTTGTGATGATGGTTCATTTGTTGTTGCATTCCTCCTGCCATTTTCACCATAAGGTCTTTTCCATTGGTTCCTTCATGATTTGCATTCCTTAGCAAAGTTCCCTTTCCTGTGACAGTTGTAGCATTCAACTTTGGACTTATCAAAGGTAACAAGTTGTATTCCTTTAAAATCCAAGTTCTTTCATGTCTTCTGAATAAATCTCTGCACCCTAACAGTTATCATGGCTACTTGCCATCTAATATCCAATTCTTCCAAGTCGTCTTGATCAATCTGCTGCAAATCCTCATTATCAAGTGGAGGACTTGTTGTCTGTTGTGCAAAGAAAGAGCATACTACTTCATCAGCACCAGGAGTAGATGAAACCTGACTTGTTGAACTAGTTCATCCAGCAGTATTGACTCCAAAATTTCCACTGGCAGTACTAACTTCATTAGTGCTGCTTGTATTCTCAGAAGAATGAAAAGCCAAGTTCTGAGAATTAGATGTGGAACTTAAAGACCTTTTCATCTTATCTTCATAGACCCTAAGGTTGTTGTAGAGATCATCAATATCAGTCTGGTCTATGTCTGACTTATTTCTCATGATTAAAGCAATTTGACTCCATGAGGGAGGAAGAATTCTGAGGAACTTTTGGTTGATATCTTCCTTTGATACTGGAGCAACATGAACCTCCAATTGACTTATGAGTTTTTGGAACCTATCATAAGCCTTATTCGGACTTTCATTTGGTGTAGTGGTAAAGTTTTCAAACTGATGTTTTAAAACATTTCTCTGTATCTTTTTGGATTCATCATTTCCTCCAAACCTTGATTTGATTACAGCCCAGAGAGATTTAGCATCTGGAACATTATGAAACTTAAGGAGATATTCATAAGGTATTGCTAAAAGCAAGATGATCTTAACTCTTTCCTGATTCCTTTTGGCAGTTAGTTGTTTGGCAGTCTTAGGAGCAGGAGGACCACATTGTTCTCCTGCTGGTGCAGCCTCTTCTTGGAGATCTCCATCGACAATTATGTCTCATAGGTTTTGATCTGTGTGGCAGATATATTGTCGCATTCTCATGCTCCAAATATCATATTCTCCCTTCTTGATGATAGGGATTTTCATTGCTGTTATGGTTGGTGGAGGAGAGTCTTGTTTTGTCATCTGATTGTAAATCTGCTTTAAATAATGGAGTTCTTCTTATTCAGAGTTTCCACACAAGCTCTGATACCACTTGTTGGATCCCTTACTGAATAGATCTTGAACCTTTAGCTTGCAAAGGGTTTGTTACTTTAGATAAATCCAAAGCAACAATAATGAAACACTGATTGAACACTATTGATTATGCGAAAACTAATCAACAATGCTAAGAAGAACAGTATTAAGTAAACACAAGAGATCTTCTATCAAACACACACTTTATATATAACTTGAATCGTACTAGGTTACAAGCTATATCTGCTAATCGATCTCTATGGATCTATATCTATTGACTATGCTTCCTTTTATACACCAAGGAAAACCCTAATGGGCTTACAAAATGCGTGAGGAGATAATGCATATCTATTCCTATAATAACTCATGCATATCTCCTAACAGCACTAACTATTATATGCTAGCAGCACTAACTTACTACTAACAACACTAACTATACTAACAGTACTAATAATGTACTAGTAGTACTAACTATACACTAACAGTACTAAAGACTTAGTCTATTTTCTTTAATCTTTCTCAGCAGCACTAAGTCTTTACTAGCAGCACCAATGTTGAACCAGTAGCAGTAAGTTGTAAAGTCTTCTAAAAACCCAACATGATCTTTTCAACACTTGGAGGTTTTTCAGCAACTGTACCTGAACCACTAGGATGTGTCTTGTGAAAGTCCCTTAAGCTCTTTTTCCTTACTTCTTTTAACTGAGCTTTTTTAGCCAAAGCTACTTCAGATAACAAATCAATACCTTTTCCACATGAAACATCCACCTTTTCCTTTCCTGTAGACTTAGTCTTCATTGAAGTCTCTCTCATCCTATTAAATTGCTTTGTAGTAATTTGGCAAACTACCGATCCATCAACGGATTTGATATGACTTACCATGATCCTTGCTATATGACTAACCAATGCTTCATTGCCACATAACAAGTGAGCCCATTGATAACCTTAATAGATTTTAGCAAACAATCAGCAAACAACAACGTATTTGAGACCATCTATAACAGTAGCAGTTTGCTCTGGAGTACCAACTCTTTGTTTTAAAAACATGGTAAGTTAATTACCATACAATTTTTGGCAAACTGCAGCCATCAAAGAATTGACATAAAAATACAACAACGTCAAAGGATTTGAGAAAGTCATTACCAAAGCATTTTCTTGGACTAGCCATTCTTGATGTCTGTTAACATGTGAACTGATGATAATATTGTGTGTGGTTGCTAAAACCAAACACTTAAACAATCATTCTCAACTCCATGCAAGCTTCCAGATACCCAAGACCAAACTTGCAGCTACTGAGAAACTTTTCAACACCATCATTTTCAAGGTAACTTATTATGAGCATGCTTCTCTATTAACTTTAAACAATTGATGAAGCAAACCTCATCCTTTTTTATATCCCTTTGAAGCTTCTAATACCAACATAGCTATGACACAACATCAGCTGGTATAGGATATCTCCGTTTCTTGTCAACATGTAGATATTCAGCTGATTTTCAAAGTCAAACAATGCACTCTACAATGTCATAATATCTCCATCTTAGCATCTTTTGTTGATAAGGTAAATTCCAGACAACAAATTGGATCGGACTCAGATGTTGATCAAAACATGGTCTTAAGATCACCCCAAAATACTCTCTCATACTCATCCTCTGGTCCATTTGTACCATACTTTTGCATAACTAACCTGTATAACTCTGTAAGATCATCCCTTGAGATACTTTTAAGCATAGCTCCAAAATTTATGTAAGTGATATAAGTTCCATCTTCTCTTATAATCTGATACACACCCTTATTCCCTAGCTTGATTATCTTCCAATTAGCTATACTAGGAGGTTTGATAGCTACTGGAACAGCACTTACTGGAATATCAGTACCTGAAGAAGAATCTGTATCATTACCTTTCACAAGTGCTTCCATGTCTTCTTCAGCTTCATGCTTTGCAGTTTTGTCAGCATGTGTACCTTTCCTAGCCTTTTGCTTTTTCCTTTTTCCTGTTCTCTTTATTGGCTCTTCTTTCTTTACAACTTCAACTTTCTCCTCTGTGACTGGAACATCTTCAACAGCAATCTTTTGTTTCTTTGAAGACTCTTGCTCCAGCTGTACACCTGCTCTCTTAACTCTTTCTTCAGATCCCATAGGCACAAAACTTTCAATGCTCCTCATCAGCTTTTCAAATTCAACCTTGAGCTCTTCAAAAGTAAGCTTCTTCATCTGAGCCATTTTCCAAGAGCTTTAATTTTTGATGAAGGTGCTCATATAGTCTTTTTGCTATGCTTGTGTCATGGGCTTGTCTCTCTTTGCCTTAGCCTTCTGTTTTGCATAATACTTCTTTTTCTGATTTATCATGTCCACCATCCTCTTTGCAAAATCATCACTAGACACATTTTCTCCTTGGAGACTCTTTGTTAATTCTGCATTTGCTTCCAGCTTGGCTCTAATGGTGTCCTAATCCTCTTTTGTATAAAACTGTGCTGCTTCTTGAACTTCAGCTTTTCTTTTCTGTTGTTGTTCAGATAGTTCTTGCTCCTCTTGTATTCTCTTAGCCAACAAAGCATCTAAATGAACTTGTCTTGCATCCTCTTCATCCTGTAAAGCTTGCAACCTCATAGCTTCTGCAAGACCAGCTTCTTTTTGTCTTATCTATTCTTTTGTCTTTTGAGTAGCTTGAACATCTTCTGAAGTCATTGGTGCTTTTCCTTCCCTTTAAATTTTAACTGGAGAAGGAACAATCACATTCATAGTCTGAATTACACTAGGAGTACTAACTGGTGTATTACCAGTATTAACTCCTGCACTACCAGGATTAACTTCAGTATTAACTTCAACTTTAGCAGAATTAAGTCTCTCTTTTGCTGCACTGAAGAAATCCATACCAATACCAATATCTTTACCCTTACTAGCTGACCTTGCTCTCCTCTTGTATGTACTAACATTCTGAGAAGCAACCTTTGATAAAGTTTTAGCTGCTTCCAAGGTTGTAGGACTAATATCTTCCTCTTGTGCCTCTCCTGAAGCACTAACCTTTTTAGGAGTAACAAAATCTGCTTCTTTTTCTTCCATAGAATTTCTGACCAAAGAAACTAGAGGATCATCATCTATATCTTGAATTTTCCTCCCCTGATCCTCTGTTTCTTCATCCTCTAAGTCAGACAAAATAACTTTCCTTGATTTTCTCTTCAAGGCAGCTTCAAGAAGCTTCACCCTTTCAACCAAAGTCAGAACTGCCTTCCCATAGGTACTCTTTGTCTGCTGCAGCTCTTTCTCTAAATTATCAATTCTTAACACCAGCTTAGGTACAATGTCCATTAATTCTTTTAGATTCAAACTGTCCTCAGCACTTCTGGATGTGTTACCTTAAAGGAAAGGTGCTTCATGGGACCTGAGTGGAGACTCATGAATGTTACCACTATCCATCCCTGCATCTAAGCCAGAGGGTGTAGTGGTAGCTCCCTCAGTTTCAACTCCCACACCTGTGGTAGTTGCCTCATCTGCTACAGGGGTGACAGTAGGACCCTGAGACTGAGGAATCTTAGTGCCCTGTCTGGGAATATACCTAGGGGTGATGAAGGTTGTGGTTCAGAAATTGGTGGTGGAGTTGTGATGGATGGTACTGGATCAGGTGTGGGTTGGGAGCCAACTGGGATTGCTGATCCCTCACCTTGATCTGGTGCTGCACCTGCCAACATTGCAGGCAGCAATGGTACATGTTCCCCTGCAAAACCCCTTTTCATATTGCCAAAAATCTTTTTAGTTAAAGTTGGGGCAAGATACTTCCCATTATTTTCAGTAGTTATATCCAAAATTATTTGTAAAAATCTTAGATACATTAGAAATTTAGTATTACTCTCCAAGTTGTGAACCATTCCATCAAAAATTATTTTTGAAAAATTATAAACCCTATTACTAGATAGACAGATTAATGCAGTAGCAATGGTACTACCAAATTGATCCCATCCACCAGATTTAGGGCTTATGCAGTGTAGAATATTGTGGATTATAAACTTCCATTGGGGTGTAAAATTCTTTTTCCAAAAAGTAAGTTTTCCCTCTGAAACATACCCCAATGTGGCCAGTCCTTCATAAATTTTAGCATCTGGTAAATTAGTTATACCTGTTGCATCTGCCAATTGAAGTTGACTTCTGATAGATGCCTCAGTAATGGTATACTCCTTATTATCTATAAATGCTACCAACTCTTGAATACCATTAGCAAGTGTTCTGACAGCTGCGGTCTGCCAGAACTGTTTGACTAGGGAATCATAGATAGTGGGATTGTAAGACAAGGCATACCTGAGAGAAGTACCTTTGAGAAAATCCACTATCTCAGTGAAACCAACACTTTCAGTAGGTTTCTTTAGAAAAGCAACCATGTTATGCTTATCCGAGTATCGCAAATTAGCCATCTTTAGTTCTCGAGGAACAGAAGTTGTGAGTAATCAAACTTTGAGTGTTGGGTTTGGTTCGTTTGAGTAACTAAGTGCTGGTAGAGAGAGGCAATTGAACTTAGACGGATGATAAACAAGGTGTTCAGATTTTGACCCTGCCTGAAAAAGTAGTATCTTTAAAGTAAAAAAAAAATAAATATTAAAAAAAAATGAAAGATAATTAATTGAATTAAAATCAGTATTATCAATAAGAAACTTGTACGCGAAGTAATTGTCGTAAAAATATCTAACGATAATATTTAAATAAGGAAAGTCAATTTTCCCTCACCAGCATCAACGGCCATCTACCAGTATTAATATTGGCCTAACAGAATTAACTTTCAGTCTACCAGTATTAATATGACATATCAGTATTAACTTTTGTCTAGTACTTATCATTTACAAACCAGATATGAGAAAGGCTACCAGCACAGCTTTCATCCATCCTCAAATTCATGCTTGTCCTGAAAAGGTTAGTCCAAAAACAAGAAAAATACTGCATGACATTTTCATAAGGCAGTATTAACCTGAACCAACAATCCTAACTACCAGGATTAATACCTTATCAGTATTAATTCTAACTACAAGAACTAACTACAAGGACAACAGATGGCCTACCAGTATTAAGTTTGTTAATACTGGTAGCATGAGCTGCCCGCTTTTTTTCTTCTTCAAAGGCTTGTCTTGTAGCATCATCAATAGCTTTAGCAGCAATTTCTTGAGCAATCATCCTCTCAAGATCATCTTTCAAGGCTTGTTCAGCTTCTGTCAACATATGTTGTTCTTTTTTTCAGCAACATCTTCTGAATCCTGTACATCATTGTCTTTAGGAGAATTTTTAGAAGGTTTTTCTTGTGCAACTTGAACAACATCTTCTACTGAAATCCTTGGCCTATGAGGGTGTAGTGGAAGCAGTATGTATTCATGAGTAGGTTTTTTATCTTTTTTTGATGAACCTGCAACATAATGTTCTTGTGTACCTACATCCACATTAACTTGATTTCTACACTAACAAGGAATAGTCATTGTATTTTGTTAGAATATCAAGATCAAACATCCAATCAGGACCACTTCCTGCCACATTAGGTTGATCTTCAAGGAAATCAATGTGCATGTTCTCTTCTACTCTTTTGGTTCTTTTGTTGTATACTCTAAAAGCCTTACTAGAAGTAGAGTATCCAAGCAAATATCCTTCATCTGATTTCCCATCAAATTTGCCCAAGGGATCTAAGGTGTTCAAAATGGTCAAGGGGCACCCAAACGGTCTCATAAAACTAATAACTTAGGTGGTTTACCTATTAATATTCATCAAGGTGTCTTTATTTGAGTTTTGGTCCTAATACCTTATTCATACATAGCAAGCAGTGGGGTTTTTGTTTTACTGCCTCTTCTGCCCAAAATGGGATAGTTAAAAGTAAGTCCTGCTACATAGTTCTCTAGCAGCCGTCAATATGTCCTATTTTTCCTTTCTGCAACACCATTTTGCTGTGGAGTTCTAGCCACACTAAACTCCCTTTTTATCCTTTTCTTAGCACATAATTCATTCATAGCATGATTCTTAAACTCTGTCCCATGATCTAATCTAAAAGATTTTAACTTTATGGTTCACTGTTTTTTCAAAGCAAGTGATAAATTTTATAAAGGAACTCATTTGTTTTCTCTTATAGCTAAAAAAATACCCACTAAATTTGGTAAAGTCATCAGTCACAACCAAACAGTAATTTTCTCTATAATTAATACTTTCTACTGAGACAGTCCAAAAATAAGTCCATAAGAAGTAATTCAAAGGGCTTTCTGATGGTTCTTTATAACTTGGCCTTACAGGAGCCTAATGTTGCTCACACCTTCTGCAGGCAACACCAAGTGTGGTCATAGATCAATACAAAAACTTTGGAAGTAGGGCCTCTAACTAGTATCCATTAACAAGTTTGTTTATTTTTTTGGAAATATCACAACCCTAATCTCCCGGCAACAAATTAGACTCATCTGTGTTGCATTTGCATATAAACCAAGTTGATACCTCCAGAAGGAACAATGTTCATTAAATCCAAAATGTAACACTCCATTCTGTACTAAGGAGCTCTCATTACAACTGACTTTCATCAAGAAGCTTAAAGCTAGGAACGAATAAGGCATTCAGTGCAGTAAAGAGGACTCTGTTTTTTATTGTCACACATTTGTGAGACAATAAAAGGTTAAACATTAAGTCCACCCCACAAAAAGACATCATGCAAGTCTAAATTAGCAGTTCTTAATTTACCTTTACCCTTTATTTTACCTCCTTTTGGATCACTTCCAAAAGCCACAAAGCCTCCATTGTAATGCTTTATATTAGTCTGAAAATAAGCTTTGTTGCCAGTACCATATGCTCAAGAGCAACCAACTATCTATCCACTATGCATGATCTTGTAGAATGCTTTCTCTGTTTGGCCCTGCCACAATAAGGTAAAAGAAATTTTTTAAGTATCTCTTAGGGACCCAAGTCATCACAGACTTGGATATCCCTTTTGGGTCAACATACTCAAATTTTTTGAGTATGAAAGTTCCTTTTTCTTTGGACTCATGATCTATGTAATTTCCCTTGGGCCTCCAAATCCATCTTGAGCCACGAATCACCAACACCCTAATTGTTGCATTGAGACCAGATCAAGAATAATATGCCATAGAAAGGACATGATCAAGCCACAATCACCACATCAGATCCGAATCACAAAGATTCACAAATCCTATTCAACTAGGATTTGATCAGTTGAAGCACAACGAATCAACAAGAAACCTTTTAAAAATATTAACAACACTTGACAATCGTATTGCATACCCATAACAGGTAGAAAGAACGATTATAAGCATTATTATAGTAGTTAATCTTCAAAACCCCAGAAAACTTTAACCATAAATCGATTTCTTAAAAAATTAGGGTTTTTGGGTTTCTTCATGCCTCTTTATTGTGCTAATGAACCTGAGTTCATGTATTCTTCACAGATTAGGGTTTAAGAAAATTCATTCCAAGTACATACATTATAACTAGCAGCTTCATGAGAAACCCAAATAGATGGTTTGAAATCATCTCTTCTTCTTGAATCGTAGCAACAATTGGTTGAATCATCTCATCATAGTACAATCATGTGTCTTCTACACCTTTTCATCTTTTACGAATTAGGGTTTTGTAAAGATTTCAATTGATGTATACGAACCTATAAGCATCATAATAGCAACAATATTCAAAACCCTAGTTTTGAATTAAGGTTTCACCAAATCATCACGACACCTGCTGTCTTTTTTTAAGTATAAAGACAACACTTTTAAGTGTTGCGAAAACCCTAACTTCACCAAAATCACCAATCCACCAAACAAAGATTGGTTACTTCTTTTTCATCAAGAACACAATACCAAAAACCTTATAGATCCTAGATATCATGAGCCACATGGCTTTGATACCACGTGTTAAGATCATTTTAAGCTCAGATTGTTTAGACTCAATGATTTTCTTTCTAATGGCATATTCATCTAAACCTGCAAATGATATGTCAGCTCTTGGGGTTAGAAAGTTCTCTGTTATAGGAGGGGGAACAGCATGATACCCATCTGCTTTAGAGAAACTATCATTTGCTGGTGTGATCTCTTCATTACTTGATCTGACCTTAAAAACACTCATACTAATCTCACTATTAGTTTCAGACTTGTTACTCATTTCATCCAATTGTTTGCTATATCCTAAACCATTTTTATCTTTAGCACTCATTTGACTGTTGAGTAATTTATTAAGACCCTTGGATAATTCTTCCCATTTTTCTATCTTAACTTTCAACTCATCTCTTTCCTTAACAACTTTTTCTAGTTCCATTTTAAGGTTGTCGATTTTTACTTCTCTGCACTTAAGCTCATAGTTTTGAAACTCGAATTTTTCACCCCAAGCCAGTTCATTCTTTTCATGTCCAAGAATTCTAGATTCTAAAGATTATAAGTCTAACTCATAACCCTGAATTTCTAGCCTGGCTCTGCTATGTTTTTCTCTTTCACTATCAAAGTTCTTTTGAAGACTTTTAAAAGACTCTAGACATTGTTTAGAACAGTTTTGTACCTCGTTGTCAGAAGAACTTGATGAGCTTGAAGAGGAGATGGCCATTAAAGCATAATTGACTAGTCCTACATCAAAATGATTGCTCCAGTCATAGCCTCCTAGACCATCTTGAGCCACCAGTGCTTGTGATGAAGATTCATTTGTTGGTGCATTCCTCCTGCCATTATCACCATATGACCTTTTCCCTTGGTGCATTCCTCTGATACCACTTGTGAGTCCCTAACTGAACAGATCTTTGCAGCCTGCTAAGGGTGATAGCCAACTTGTATAAATACAGATTGACTATAGAGAAACACTGACTATGAATACTTATTGTATATGCGGAATCTACACAATAGTATTAAGAAGAACAATACATACTAAACTTTGATTTCTATTAATCTTCTTTAAGGGTTACAGATTACTAACTATGAGATATGATTGTATGAGATGAGATCTGTGTGTTATCCATGTGTGTCATCTCTCTAATGCCGTAGGGTTCCTTTTATAGACCAAGGATAAACCCTAACAGGCTTACAAAACGCGTAAAAGATAATACATATCTTTTCCTACAATATCTCATACATATCTCTTAAACGGTACTAACTATTTTATACTAACGGTACTAACTATCTGAGCAGTACTTAACACTTTGTACTGTCAGTACTAACTATAACTAGCGGTACTAAGTATATCACTAACGATACTAAGTTAGGAATGTATATTTCCTAATAGTTCCTTCCTGATTTGCATTCCCTAGCAAAATGCCATGTCCTGTGACAATTATAGCACTCAATTATTAACTTATCAAAGCCAACATGTTGTTTTCCTTTGAAATCCAAGTTCCTTCCTGTCTTCTGAATAAATTTCTTCACCCTGATAGTCAACATGGCCACCTGCCATCTAAGATCCAATTCTTCCAGGTCATCTTAATCAATCTGCTGTAAATCCTCATTTTTAAGTTGAGGACTGATTGTTTGTTGTGCAAAGAAAGAGCACATTACTTCATCAGCACATGGAGTAGATGAAACCAGACTTGATGAACTAGTTACTCTAGCAGTACTAACTCTAAAATCTCCACTGGCAGTACTAACTTCATTAGTGCTACTAGTATTCTCAGAAGAAAGAAAAGCCAAGTTCTGAGAATTAGATGTGGAACTTGAAGACCTTTTTATTTCATCTTCATAGACCCTAAGGTTGTTGTAGAATATCAAAACAATCTGGTCTATGTCGGGCTTATTTCTCATGATTAAAAGCAGATTTGACTCCATGAAGGAGGAGAAGACTTCACTTAGAAACTTTTGGGTTGATATCTTCCCCTTATGATATTGGAGCAGCATGGAACCTCCAATTGACTTATGATTTTTGGAAACCTAGCATAACCTTATCCAGACTTTCATTGTGCAGTGGTAAAGTTTTCAAATTGATGTTTTAAAACATTCCTCTGCATCTTTTTGGATTAATCATTTCCTCCAAACCTTGATTTGATTGCAGCCCAGAAAGATTTAGCATTTGGAACATTATGAAACTTAAGGAGATATTCATCAGGTATTGCTAATAGCAAGATGCTCTTAACTCTTTCTTGATTCCTTTGGGCAGTCAGTTGTTTGGCAGTCTTAGGAGCAGGAGGACCAAGTTGTTCTCCTGTTGGTGCAGCATCTTCTTGGAGATCTCCATCGACAATTATATCCCATAGGTTATAGATCAGGGGGGGGGGGGGGTTTTATGACAGATATATTGTCGCATTCTCATGCTCCAAATATCATATTCTCCCTTCTTGATGATAGGGATTTTCATTGCTGTTATAGTTGGTGGAGGAGTGTCTTGTTCTGCCATCTTACTGGTTTGATTGTAAATCTGCTTCAAATAATGGAGTTCTTCTTATTCAGAGTTTCCACCCAAGCTCTGATACCACTTGTTGGATCCTTTACTGAATAGATCTTGAACCTTTAGCTAAGGTTTGTTACTTTAGATAAATCCAAAGCAACAATAATGAAACACTGATTGAACACTATTGATTATGCGGAAACTAATCAACAATTCTAAGAAGAACAAGATTAAGTAAATACAAGAGATCTTCTATCAAACTCACACTTTATATTATAACTTGAATCTGCCTTGATTACAAACTATGATTGCTAATTAATCTCTATAGATCTATATATTCTAACTATGCCTAGGGTTCCTTTTATACACCAAGGAAACTCCACTAGTGGAGCATTACAAAACGCGTATAAGAGAATTATGCAATCCTATCCTAGATATCATTCTTATGCATATCTCAGCACTCTACTTCTAACTAACTTCTGCATAAGCAGACTTAACTAATACATAGCCAGTACTAACTATGATACACTACCAGTACTAACTATGATAACTCTTCTACCAGTACTAACAGATGTACTGGCAGAACTAACTATATATTACTAACAGAATTAAGTCTAGAATACTTAATTCCTAACAAACTTCAGTAAGTTTACTCTTCAGTGAGTAACTCTAGACTGAAGGATATTCATCAAGGAGTAATCCATCAAAGGAAGTATCATCAGCGGGTTAACTCATCAGTGAGTCTTTTCAGTATTGAACCCTCAACTTGTATACTCTTTAGTGAGTCAGCTGAATGTTCAGGATACTGAAGGAATAACTCATTAATATGAATTTAATGACTTGTAACTGATTTCACCGTTTCATATGGTAAGTTACAATTACTTTTAATGACCATGTTTAATATGGTCATTGTAACCACTAAGTCCTTTAATCAAGGAAGTTAATTATGGAAGAGATTATATCTCCTATAATCTCTTATAACTCTTTTGACTAGGGTTTTGAGTATTCTCCTATAAATAGAAGATCACAAACTGCATAAGAGATACACAAAAAAACATAAACACATAGAAATGCATTGTTCTTGATTTGTGCCTAAAACAAGAACAACACTTGGTTTTATCCCAAGGAGGTATTCGTGATACCCAAGCATAAGGTCGAATAATCTTCTTTGGAAAGTGATCACACAACTTCAAGTGATATCTGGTAACCATCTCTGGTAATTAGATAGGATATTGATTGTCTTAACCCTGATCTAGGACACCATCCAACCAACAATATGTATCGCTAGACATAGTGATAAGTAGGATTAAATGCGAGTAAGAATAGTTTGGTTTGCATTAAATAAGCTTCGGGTATTTATACTACCACAATCATTGTACATGACACTCATAGGGAAGTGGGACGCTAAGCTACACCAGAGCTAGATGGCTAGGTTACTGTTTAAGCCTAGGGAACAACATCACTAAATATCTAGAATGGCGACGCATGCCTGGGTCTTGCTATGGACCGATGGTTAATAAGAATTGAGAAATGATAGAACCACAAAAGAACATTCACTAAAAAATTTACAAAATGATGTATCAGTTAAATTTGTGGATACATGTAAGAGAGAGAATTAAAAGTGACTTTGAGAATGCCAATAACTATGTGACATCATTTTGTAAAAAAATTTGTGAAAGTTCTTTTGTGGCTCTATCATTTCTCATAAGAGTTTCCTAGACAATAATGTGTGGGTCTTTCCTAGGGCTCTGGTATTGTTTATCTTTTTGGTTGCTACTTTAACACCGGGAGGCCCGTGTCGGTAGGTGTTTGTGTATCCGTCACGTCTAAATAAATGGGTCGTGCGGCATATGCCTAACGGCCATATACGCGAACATGTCCCCCCC
Organism: Tanacetum coccineum; assembly: GCA_026074375.1. NCBI lineage: Eukaryota > Viridiplantae > Streptophyta > Magnoliopsida > Asterales > Asteraceae > Tanacetum > Tanacetum coccineum. The sequence goes on along the minus strand of BQNB010082126.1, from coordinate 11,569 downwards.
AATGTTATATTATCACAAGTGATGATACAATTTTAGGGCTCTTTTACTTAGACCGTATTAATGGGCTACCGGACAAAAACCATAATTACTAGAGGTTAAAAAGAACGGGTGAGTCATACCTGGGTAACTGTGATGACGACACGTGTCCTTTTAATTTCCATTGTGTGGCTACGATTTGACCATGTTACGTGCTGACATGACGCGATGTTTGGTTCCCCTCCTTTTCCTCTATAAATAGGGGACTCCTCCCATTTTTACAGTCATTCCTCTCTTTTTACTTCTCTCAATCCGCACGACTTTGCACGTATGCTTCTTCTTCTTTAGGTGTGTTTCTTTCTCCTAGGTTCTTTTCCTTTGTTTCTTTCTAATTTGTTACCTTCCCTCCAGATCTATCAATATGTCGTTGGGGAATTTTGACTAGAATGACATCCCAGACACAGAAATTGTTGACCATGTCGCGGAAGCTGCCGTCCTTTAGAAATTTAATATGCACCTTTATATCTCTTCCATGGATGAGTCACATGTTAAATGGTATACAAAATTTTATAACATTTCAGTAGACCTTCATCCTCGCATAACACCTGAGGGGATGACTATGGATAAATTACCCAATGATGATATTGGATTATATCTACATCATTTTCAACAAGGTAGGCTACGAGTGCCTTTTTCTACCTTCTTCCTCGGAGTGATAGAGTAATTTTGCGTACATATTTCTCAACTCGTTCCGACTGGTATAAACCGTGCCACCCTTTTTCGGATCTACTGCCAGGCGCTACATATTATCCCCAATGTGCCTCTTTTTTGTGTATTCCATAAGTTATGCAAACAAGGTAATTATTTTTCGTTCCAATGTCGCACCGGAAAGGGTTGCAAACCTTGCTTTAAAGATGCTCCTACGAGCTTAAAGAAATGGAAAAGAAAAGTTCTTTTTGGTCGACCCTAAAGCCATTCCGGTCGCCATTCCCTAGAGATACAACGAATTCAGCGTGGCCGATCCGCCTCCTGACCCTGGGGAATTCGATGCATCCGAAGTTGAGCGATTACGTAAAGTTGTCATAACCCTTCACAAACCACACCCAGCCTTTTATATGTCACCGACCTTTTCGCTTCTTGGAGGCATGAAGGACATATTCCCCTTTTAAAAGATCCGGAAGGGAAGGGTAATACCTTTGATTTTAATATTTTTATATGTCATGTTTCCACTATAGTATCATACGAAAGTTAATAGAATAAGAGAGATGAGCTAGAGAGTATTTTTCATCATTTTCAAATTTTTCATTAAGAAAGGAAAATAGAAGGGAGGTTGAGGAAGTGTGTGTTTACAATGTAAAGACCTTATATAAATACCCCTACTAATGGGTATTTATACTTATTGACTAGTCCTATCTATTTTCCTACTTTAGTCAAACCTTGGTTAATATTACTTAAGTTTGACCAAGTTAGACTTTATTACAATATAATTACTATCTAAACTATAAACTTTACAATGACCAAATCTTATTAATAATAAACATTTTTCTTATTCCTAATAATCTCCCCCTAAGGGTTGATTATTAAGGGTGCCTCATTGCAGGTAGAATTGGTCTTTCATTCACGAACGATTCCCACCTTCTCATATGCACTCGGTGCCTTAGACGCTTGCTTATTTCTCTTTAATACGCTTTCAATATATCCAGGTCTAATTCACCTAGCATAGGTGGTTTCTTCTAAGGCTCGGATTTGAAGATCTTAAGCTTTACTTCTTTCAAGACTCTTTCTAGTGTTGCAACACAGAACTTAACAATCTCAGCCAAATACATAACCCTTTTCACTTCTTTGTTGTTTAGGCAAATCAAACTCGTACTTGGTTTGTCCACAATAGAGTAAAGATCATGAGCTTCAATACCAGGGAATGTTATTGTTGGTTTGGTTAACACAGCTTCTGATGAATGTTATCAAAGAATTCATCAACTTGTTTTCATGGAAATTCACTTTCTTGTTCAAGCAGAGATAATACAAATCTTAAATATCATTCTTGTTTGGATATTTGAATTTAGCCTCAGAAAAGCTATCAGGTTTATCGTTTTCTCTCATCACAATGATTTGTTCCATGTAATCCAGCCCGTGCTGTTGATTAGTAGTAATTATGATAACTTCTGTAATCCTGTGATTGGAGAAATATTCTTCTGGATTATCTCTGACTCTTCTTTTATTGAGCTTGTACCTTCTCTTATGCCATGAATCTTTCCAATGGTGAATTGATAATCGTGCTTCTTCGTTGAAAGTCTTGAATTCTTTTCTAACCCATCTTTTCAACTTTTATTCCAAATCATCTTCTGGAAATGGAACAACGTGTATTTTGTGGAGTGAAAGAATGTAGATCCTCTCCTCAGTCTTTCCATATCTCAAGAAAAATAAATCCTTGTTGTATAGATACCTTGGAGGTTCATTTGGATTCCTTTGAACACCATATAAAACTTGAGCATATGACTTTGATCGTTTATTATCCTCCTGTCTGCTTTCCTAAACTATCTGATTTTCCGTATAATTATTTGTTTGTTCCAAATGATAGGCATACTTTTCAGCATCCTTAAACTGGTTACTCATCACATCATTCGGTGTAGCCATCATTCTTGCGTAATCGTAGATAGTTGGAATATGCTTGTCAGCATTTTGAAATTCATCAATTAGCTCAGGAGTTGTATCTTCAAGAATTACCTCATCTTCATCAGTAACTTGTGGTTCAGTCCACGCATCCCAGTCTTGTTGTTGCTGTTGACATTTAAAAACATAAGTACTTGTTGGTTGCTTTGATGAAGAACTTCTTGCAGACTTTGAACTCTTTGAACTCTTTGATGTCTTTTGTCTTTTCGCCCTTTTCTCCCCCCTCAGGAGGAGAATCATCTTCCTGATGGTCATCATGATGTTATGGGCAGAAAGCATCATCCCTGAAAGATGTAGTTAAGGTAGAAGATTTTTCAAACTTACGTTTAAGGACATCCCACAATTCTGAATCAGCTGCTTGATCTTGAAGATTAAACTTCATCTTTAAATACAATTGTTGTTGAAGAACAACAGATGAATTTATAGAAGTGGAAGTGTTGGTGGTCGGATGAACTTGAATAACGTTGTTTGACACATAACTCTTGAAAAGTTCTTCAATAATCTGTGGTGCCTGATCAGAAAATTCTTTCAAAACAAGAGCAGGTACCTCAGCTTGTAATGCATCACGTTCTTGAATGATAGTATCAGCCACAAATCTTTTCAGGTTTCCTTCAATAAAATCATTAGTAGCTCATTCTCCAATTTTTGGTATGATTTCATAAAGAACCTTGTCGACCTTTCCATGAACTTTCCAGAACTCACGGTCAGTTACATATTTCTTTTCCATGCGCTGAATCATGTAACCTTGACGTCTGCACATCCTGTGAATAACTTCTGGAATATGACTGTACTTGCTGGATATACGTCTTGTCTTGTGTTGCGCTTTGGATGTTGTAGCATTGGAGGGTGATACAGTTTTTGTCAATTCCTGAGATAAAGTCTTATCCAAAGATATTTCTGAGGGATCTATTTGGTGTGGTAATTGGTGTCTGCGTCTTCTCTTTCCTAGTCTCCAAACTACCCATCTATTGATTTCCGACTAATGTATGATAAGTGTGATCATCATTGTCATCATTTTTCTTATCATCATCATCCTTCTTATCATTCTTATTCTCATCATCATCATCATCAACAGTTTTTGGATTTTTCTTATGACTCTTGGGCTCTATCCTAGTATCGGAATCATCATTGTCATTGAGCATAGAATCAGCAAACTCACTTGCATATGACTCTTCATCTTATCCACCTTCGACCATCTTTTCTATCTCCTCCTCCGCCAACTTCTCTTGCACTTTAGCAACATTTTCTTGTGCTTCAGCAGCTATAGCGGTTTTGTGTAAAGCGAAACTTAGAAGGGGGTTTCCTAAGCAATTTCATCCTTCTCTCTGTCATCACTAGGAGGTGGAATTGGAGTAGTCTTTGCTTTCTTTTGTTTGATGGTAACTTTTAGCAATTTTCTTGGTAAACATATTTCCCCAACAACTTGCTTTCTCTTCTTCTTCTGAGGAGTAACAACAGAAAGGGTAGGTGACCTATGGGCGCTAGGTGTAGTCCTATTTGTTCCTTAGGTAGATACAACTGGTTACGGTTGAATCATTGGAACTACTACCCTGACCAACACCGTCTCATACTCCTTATAATCATCGGTGGCATGGATCTCATCAGTAATGAATGCATCCGGAATCAGCATCCCTTAAACTGTCACATTCCCCGTCTAGTAAACACTCACCAATGAAATGCCATCTTTAATAGAATGATAATCCTCTTCAAGTCTGTGAGGAATGAAAGAATACTTCTTCATCAAATCAGCAATGATAAGCTTTATGAAGCGGGGGTACTGAATAACATCTTTCTTCTATAGTACGCAGTTAAGAAAGTCCCACCATATAAGAGCAACATAATCAACATGTGTACGGTTGATCACAGCATGAAAGATCTGAAGTATGTTGATCTTTGTTTGATCATGCCCAGATGCTCTTGTTGTCAGACAGTGGTTGAACACCTTGAACATAGTCTGCCATGGTTGAGCAAGAAACTTCGTGTAGAAGGCACTTACGTTATCACAAACTCCTTTGTGGAAACTAGAAGGGGGGTTGAATAGTTTACCGGTTAATTGACGTTTTAAAAGTTTGCTTCAAAAATTAATTAGATTCGATTTGTATGTGTCAATCAACCAACAATATGAAACAACAATATATCTATCTACTCACAATCACAATATAAACAATGAAAGATATACAAAACACAATAAAAAAGATAAGGGAAAGAACGATCAAACCACAACACCAAGATTTATAGTGGTTTGGCAACGAAGCTCTTCTTCGCCCTACTCCACTCCCTGAGTATCCGACTTGAGATTTTGCTATGTTAACAAGCTCCCTTTAGGCGGAGAAAATCGTTTACACGTCGCTTACGTTGTTTTCCAACATTAAGCTAAATGTCGAGTCCTATACCAATGTATTTTAAGGACTAAAATACTAATCGATACACGATCAACACAATCGGATTTATACACTATCTGATTTTACACACAAACACAAGATCAAGAAAATAGAGGTTTGGATCTTAGAAGAAGATAGAAGAAATCACTTATCTATAACACTTTGTTTCTTGGCGAATACGTGTGTTCTTCTCTTGCACTTGATAGAGGAAGAAAGAAGATAGAAGATGAGATTGGATCACTTGATACAAGATTAAACTATGTTAGTGATCAAGTGATTTAGAGAGAGAAATAAGATATTAGAGAGAGAAAGAGATCTGAAAATTTTGTGCAAAGAGGAATGAAAATCTGCAGGGAATAGTGTAGTATTTATAGCCAACAAATGGCAACGTCTCCTGGCGACGGTCCCGGTGGTCCCAGATATATCTGAGGGGCCGTCATGCCTATCAGGGGGGCGCCCCTAGGTAGACGCTCCTATTTTTGTCTTTTAGTGGGGAAGGTTAAAACTGGTATAGAACCTTATGTTTTGGGAGGAAAACCAGTTTCAAATTTTTATAATTAAATAAAACATTTCTTTTATATTAAAAAATATTTTGTATATATTTTTATTTTTGTAAAAATACTTTTGTAGAAATGTAATGGTTAAGAAAAAATATTTTCTTAATCACTGATCATGTTTGATGATTTGTCTATTCATACCTTAAGTGATTTATGTTGAAATGAAAATTTACGATTAATAACACGCAAACGTTTATTCTTATAGTAGACATTTTTACATTTTGTCTTCTTCAAAACATAGAGGAGTCGAAAAATATAAATAACATTTTTAGGCATTATTTGTATTTACAATCTCTCCTTTTTTGATGATGACAAAATATAAACTCATTTTAGATAAAAATAAAATTTTGCAAGTTATTAATGAGTTATGATCTATTTCTCCCCTTTTTTGTCGAATCCAAAAAGGTTGATCATCGAGCAGAGAAAGAAAGAAATCGATGATGCCAAGACTCCCCCTTGATGTATGCTCCCTCTCGTTTGGGGCACCAAGGGATCAAGCTTATGGTATTTTACTACAAAGCCGAGTTAGAAATACAAGTACAAGAAACATTTCTAACAAGTTGCAATAATTACGACAAATATATGCATAAATGGCTATGTAGAAAGAGGTAGCCAACTAAATAATTCATACAATTCACCCATAATACTAGAAATTCATTCATTCATAATACTAAGGAAAATTCACACTTGAAAAGTATGAATATTACAAGACTAGAATGTAAAACATAACATAAAAAGACATCCTAAACTAGAGCTAGACTAGTTGATTCTTGATGTCTAGGAGATGTTTTAACTAAGGATGGGTGGTCATTAATGTAGAGGTGATAAAAGAGAGTTGGTGAGGCATTGTTGGGTGGAGCATGACCTTGAGTGAGGAGGGACTCAAGTTGATGGATGCCATCTCTTAACTTATGAAAGAGAGTTTGGGTGTACATGCAACAATGACAAAAACCATAATGAAATGTGACTTGGTCATTTGTGGCGGGGTGAATTATGGTTGTTGATGGTGAAGGTGGTGACAGAGGAGTTTTTGTAGAAGCATTTGCTACACGTTGAAGTTCGGTTTCAATGATGTTGGATAGGTGATGAAGTTGGTTTAATTCATTCACGATTTGCTCGCTAGTTTGATTTTGTGATTGAGTGATTTGAGATGAAGGATTAGCAATGTTAGGAGCATGTGGTGGTGAAATGTTGGGTGAGAGAGGAGGTGAATAGGGTGGAAGAGTGTTGTGTCTCCAAGTGCCTATTATAGACTTTCGGTGTCTTTCTCCATAGTTTCAAGAAGGGCGAGAAGGGGACATGACAAGTGAAGAGAGGTTGAAGAGAGAAAGATAGGATGAATATAAATGAGTAGGATGATGAGTTTATATAGGAAAGATTTGGAAAGGCATGGTGTTAGGAGATAGAGATTCCAAGAAATGCTTGGCTAAACAGAGAAAGTCCAGCAAGGTCTAGTGTATGGATGGTCAAAGACACAGAAAAAAAGAGAACAATAAAAAGTCTTGTGACTCTGAGGGTGGTCCCATAAACATTAGGCGGTCCCAGATATATTGGGGGGGTGCCCCATGTATTTGGGGGCCGTTTTCTGGAGGTTATAAAATTTTCCCCAGAATTTCCTGTTTTACTATTTTGTGCAGGAAAGAAAAAGACTAGAGAGGGTTGTGTTTCAACAACTCCTATTTCCTAAGAATCAACTAATTTAGTCATGTACCAAATAAAATGGATAATCTAGCCTAATTCCATCATGCAATTAAGATAATACATATTTAGCAAGAAGAAGCATAAGATATAGTTAAGAGGAGTTATACATGTACTAGAATATGTCATAATAATATCTAGTTCAATTCTACAAACAAAGTTGTCCTAATGTGTAATCGTGTTACATTTGGTTCTTGTACAACATCTAATTTACTTATAATGATTGTGATGAGCACACCAAACATCTTCTGGAAATTTCTCATTTGAGAGATTAGATAGAGGATTTATTTTTGTTGGGTGATAGATGTATTTATGATCATTTGGGGAGTACCCGGTTAGCTTGTCGAGAAATTTTGAGAGTAAAATACCATATGGCAAGATGCCATTAGGGCGATGCTTGAAATCATTTATTCGATTTATGATGAAGTAAGAGAGATTGAATGGTTTGGAGGAAGTAATGCAAAAGAGAATATAGGCTTCACAAGCCGACAAGAGATCTTTGTCAATATCAACGGTACATATGATGTTCTCACGAATGAGAATATGTGCCGCTTTGAGATAAGGACATACCTCTTCAACAAAGAGATTGCATGGATCCTCAAGTGCGAACTTGAACTCGTTTAGACGTTTCTTAGTTACGTTGTATATGATTGAGGTTGGATAAGTTAATTTGGTATAGAGGGGATCAATTGTTGGAGTAGAGTTGTGATTGTTAATGGATTTTAGAGACCATTCATTATTATAGAAACGATGTCCTTCAAATGGAATATCAACTAGCGTTCCAAAATCCTGAAACGATGCACCAACATGTTTTCCATTTATTTCGAATAATATGATCCAAAGATCACTTACTAAAATGAGTTCAAATGTTTGATAAAACAATATTATGAGTTTTGGATATAAGTTTCCTTTTAAGTGAAGGAGAGTTTGAAATCTAACTTTGAGTAGATTCTTTTCTAAGATTGCTTTGGAATCAAACATTGTGTCCACAAATCTTCCTTCATGGATAGGTCGACAAGGTAATTTTAGATATGACGATTTTTGAGAAGAATTAATGTGATTAGGAAGGTATGGTTCATTTGGAGTTAGGGAGATGTAAGTTTTTGTGCATTCTAGTTCTTCTTGAGACATTCTTTTCACCTGATCACAATAATATGAAAATTTTAGTATGTGTCATTCTTAATTTTCAATTCCCTTTAGAAAAATGCCTAGTGTGTGCCTATATGCAACAAATGTGGAGTTGCGGTTAACTTTGATTTGCTGTTAACTTTAACTCTATAATAAAAACCTATGAGTTAACCCAAACACTCCTTAATTCAATTTTGCTCATCCAAACATGTCAAAAATACTTATTAATTGAATATTTCGAATGAGGTTCATGAGATTTTTGTGCATGAATGCAAAAACGTTTTTATAGTGTATTAACAATGCATTAAAACTTTTTTGTGATGTTCCTAACGTGAGTAATTTCGAAAGAAATTGGAGGATTTTGTTCATACCAAAAATTTTAACAAACACACTCAATTATGCAAATCCTATGGCTACGGGAAGCATATTAGTTATACATTGTGTTATTATGGTCCTAATTGCACATAATCAAAAGAAAAATAAAAAATCCCCAATTTTGATTTTTTTTCCAACATGAACCCTAGACACAAATTGGAAAGAAAATAGATGAAATGACTTACAATTGATGATCTTAATGATGTTTGGAATGATTATTAATGATGATTTGATCTTCAATTTGAGTTTTAGTGGTTGATTTTAAGATTTGGCGGGTTTTTGTATGTTTTCGTGGTTGCAGTTAGAGAGAGGGGGTGTTTGTTTTTTAGTTTAACAAAAATGGGATGACAGACATATGTCTCGACTAGTGGCGGTCCCATATCGATATGGGGGCTGCCTGATTAAATCAGGGGGTCGCCCTAGATATGAGGGCCGCCCTCAGCAGAGGGTTTTAGACTCGAATTTTGACAAAAAAATTACGGAAGGAGTGACGTTTTAATTTGCATTTCGCAAATTAAAAATGCTTAAAATACTTCGGATGAAGTAATTTAAGTTGTCACGACACGGAATGGAACACGGACTAGACTCGAAACTAGAAGAAAACAAGAACGATTTTATGGAATGTGTTCCATCATTCCTAAACCAAGACGGAGATAGTTAAACGATTCACGTTTAAGGGGTTTGGTGAGAATGTCGGCGATATTGTCGACGGACGAGACTTTTTTGATAGAGATATGTCCTTTCTGGACATTATCCCGAAGAAAGTGGTGACGAATTTTGATGTGTTTAGTCCGCGAGTGTTGCACCGAGTTTTTGCTAAGGTCAATCGCGCCTTTATTGTCGCACATGATCGGGACGTCGTCGAGTCGAATATCGTAGTCAATAAGAGCTTGTTTCATCCATAGTGCTTGTTGACATGCCTTTCCGGCTCTTACGTATTCGGCTTCAGTCGTGGATATAGCAAGAGCGGTTTGTTTCTTCGAGAACCAAGATGTTAGACAACATCCCACGAACATACAAATACCGCTAGTGCTCTTTCGGTCTACATAATCTCCCGCATGATCAGAGTCGGCATATACTACAGTTTCTATGTTGGTCCCCATAGGATACCATAATCCTAACTGCGTAGTGCCTTTAATGTATTGGAAGATACGCTTAACCGCTTCAAGATGAGAGGTTTTGGGATCCTCTTGGAAGCGTGCACAAAGGCAGACACTAAACATGATACCAGGCCTACTTTCCGTTAGGTGGAGTAAACTACCTATCATGCCTCGATACTTGGTAATATCTACCGACTCACACTCTTCGTCTTTCGTGAGTTTAGCATCCGAGGACATGGGAGTTTTCATTGGTTTAGAATCTTCTAAGCTAAATTTCTTAAGCATTTCTTTAATATATTTAGATTGATTAAAGAAGATACCTTCATCCATTTGTTTTGTTTATAATCCAAGGAAGAAGTTAAGTTCACCCATCATGCTCATCTCGAACTCGTCATGCATGATTTTGGTCACCAAGTTTGAAAGTTCAAACGATATATGTATGATATATATTTTGAGATGTGGATTTTGAAATTTCTTTTAGTATAAAAAGATGTGTTATTTAACATTTCCATTCCCATGTTGTATTCATGTTTAATAAGAAAAGATTTTAATCTATCATACCAAGCATTGGGTGCTTGTTTAAGACCATATAAAGCTTTCTTGAGTTTATAAACATGATCCGGTTTTTCGAAGTCAATGAATCCCGAAGATTGTGCCACGTATACCTCCTCATTAATAAAACCATTCAGGAATGCACTTTTTACGTTCATTTGGAATAACTTAAAATCTAAGGTACAAGCATAGGCTAATAATATCCTAATTGTAACATCCGACAATTTTCGGAATTTTAATTGACTATTTTATCGTTTGACTTTTTGGGTCTGACTTGACCTTTTGACTTTGACGTCTTATTATCGCATAAAAACGATTACCGCGTAACCGGTAAAATTTTCGAAACATATTTTAATAATAAATCATATTTATTATTACATTACCTCGAGGCGCAAATTTATTTTTAACCCATTTGACTTGAAAATGAAAAGATATATGTTATTTTAAGTTGACTTATCAAAAACGACCCACTAAATCACGTTTTCACGATTCGGACTCTAAAGCAATTTGATGTAAACCGACATTCCGGACAACTTTTTAGTTTTGCCCGAGACCCGAAAACAGACAAAAAGTGACTGAAATGCCCTCGCAAGATTATAGAAACAAGAAAATAATTAAATTATATTTAATTAACACTTTTTATTAAATAAAAATATTTAATAAATTAGTCATCATTTTATTCTGTGACGTTTGTTGAAGATTCAAATATTCGAGTAAAAGATCATTTTTACGTACAAGGTTTATCGGAAATATACAAATAAATAATAAACGTTTTAAATAAATTTTATAAAACGTTTATGAAAATTTGTCGAGTGAATACTCATTTATATGGGGAAAATGATTTGGAAAACAATGGCGCAAGTTTCGTGTCTTGAATCGACCGTTAACTAGTTCAAACGAGTCCCGAACCGATAGTTAGCAAAAGTATATTAAAAACATACAAAATCAACCCTAGACTATTTGGAACTTGCCATTTCATTTTATAACTTTTATATATAAATAAAAGTTATACACATTTCTTCTCATTTTTCATATATATAAAATGTAACACCCCTATTTTTACAATATAGCAGTGGAAGCTAATCTGGGGTATTACTTCATGGATACAACAATCATAATCATAGAAAACGAC
>BQNB010082125.1:12055-29420 GCA_026074375.1 Tanacetum coccineum | reverse complement strand
TATACTACATGGTTCTCTATAACCTTGGCTCTGAATACCAATTTGTCACACCCCCAAACGGGACCTGGACGGAAAACACGTGTCCGGAGGCGTGACGTCATAATATACATCACACAAGATACAAAGAACGACCTATAAGGGTACGTTTGAAAATCCAACATCGTTGCACTAATTTAAAATAGTTAAGGTTTTACATAGGCCCAACGATAATATGCGGAAGAGAATAAAATGTTTTAAAGTTTGACAACGATGTTAACATAGATATTAATAAGTCTTGAAAATTGGCCCAAGGCATGGCAACACGATAAAGCAAGCAAATACATCCATAGCTAAGCACCTGAGAAAAACATGCTAAAACGTCAACAAAAAGTTGGTGAATTCATAGGTTTGAATTTAGTATTAAAAGTTGGACCACAAGTTTACAATACGCACGTGACAGTTATAACTGATACAACTTCATATAAAAAGAAATTTACATTTGCGCTAAGCTCATGACACCGAAGCTCATGACACCGAAGCTCAATTTAAAAGGAAGCATTTTATATGCCAAATAGAATTACTCGCCCTAAAGGTATCTGACAAAGATCACCTATTGACAATCCGACATGGTATATATCCGTTTGTTCGGGACCTCCGAATCTAGTAAGCGTTACTTACCCGGATAGGGATAATTACTCCCAATAAATCTATTTACAACATCCGTGCTTACTTAACCAGTATAGTCAGTTAAGCAATTGACGGTTCATGATAGTTCGGGCATTAGTGGTCTATTCGCTATTTAGGCAACATGTAATGAGGAAAAAAGGAAACATAAAGTAACTGTTAGGGGTGTTCACGGGGCGGTTCGGTTCGGTTTGTTGGAAGATTTAAACTATCCGTCGCGGGGCGGGTAATTAGTTTTACTATCTATCGTCGAACCGTACTAGACGGGTAACCGGACATGCGGGTACCCGAAGTGAGCGGTTACCCGCGGTTTGGGTCACGGTTAACCGTTTTTGACGTTTAATAGAGTTTAACCGTATAAAAAATAACATAGTCTAGAACATAAAATGTATTTCTAGTAAAATTAAATGACGTTGAATTTAAAAGTCATATAAAACTTAAGTATTTCGTTACAATAATTGCATTCAAATATTCATATATAACGTATTAACAAAAAAATATTACTCGACGTTATAGATTACGATCACATTAATCAATTTTCACACATAGATTTTTACAAATGTTTACTTTACGAGCGAAAAAGTCGTTATACAATAAAAGTATTGCAATAATCGGTTAATACTTGTACAACTATTTGAATATTAGTTAGAAAATAATCATGTATAATATGCACGGTTCGGTTCGGTTAACCGCTGATATCTACAAGTAAAAACCGAAACCGAACCATTATAAGCGGGTTTTTTCGGTTTCGGTTTCTTCGGTTTCAGGTTTTTTCGGTTTCGGATTGAGCGGTTCGGCTCGGTTCGTCGGTTTCACGGTTTTTTTAAACACCCCTAGCAGATATTAGTAGTGGCAGGTTTAATACTCTTCAGACTTCTATATATCAAAGTCAACCACTTTTCGCAACCCGTTACATTCTCTATTTCCTTACTTTCTCGATTTCAGCTCAACTATTTCAGTTCAACTTACTGGCAATTTTAGAGAACGGATTATATAACGGATTAATTGATTATTAATACTTATTGATCCTGTTATCGTTGTTTTAGTTTGGCGTCACTTTTGTCATATTGTATTTGTTCACTTCTTCAGGATGCTCAATGTTTTGATGAGTTGAATTTGTTACAAGTAGATTTACTGAATTTGAATACATCTTTTTGAAACCGGAAAAAAAATATTCTTATTGATCCTCTTACGGGTTAATGTTACTAGTAGGTTTAATACCCTTTTATAAAATAAGTGTGTCTCTAGAACAACTTTCGCCTAGTTATTCTATTGAAAACTATGTCTTCAATCCCACATGGGCCAAAGAATAGAAACTTTGCTACCTAATATACCATGATGTCTACTAGTTGTATAAGTTGATATTAGTATTGTGTTGTTGGTTCATATTTCTTGCATGATGTTAATCAAAATTGTTTATTATCATGGATCTGTGTGCACCAGAAATTAATACAAGTTATCAAATTTTTAGTACTTATAAAGCCAGAAATTAATATAGGTAATCAAATTTTAAATATTTCTAAGTTTATCTGATTCTTAAAATACAACATGAGAAGATTTGGACTAAGAAAAAGTAGCCAGCTTGATTTAATTTGATGTATAACGCGCAATAATATTAGACCACCTAAATCCAATTATGAAGTGACTATTATTTGGCTTAGACATCAAGGGATTCATCACTTTTTCCGAAGTTCATGTGTCAACATTTATGATTATAGTGTTTCAAGTCTGCTACTCCAGCTTTAGAAAGTGCCTCAAATATGCTGGTTTTAATTTTCCCGCCATGATAAACTTTTAATAGTTACTACTTTTTAATCAATTTGGTACGATTGTAGTTTTTAATCTTTCGTTTATTCTTTATACTTTAGCCAAATTTTCTTAAAATTCTTTTGGCTAAGAATGGTTCAACACATCATCAAGTGTTGATCATGTTCCAGCAACACTTCCATCATACATATATTTGGTGAAGTGTATATATGTTGAATCTTCTAGTGGTTCACTTTAGATGGTTCATTACTGAAGGTATTGGATATCAAAGTTCAGCTGCTGCATTATCAATTGGTGTCCATTGGTTACGAGATCTGAGAGTTTATACTCTACTGTATAGAATACATTGTGTTTGCTGGTTTGGTGTAAATGACACATGAACTTGGAATGTTTAAGAGACTTATCAAGTATGATGAATGCATGGTTAGTTGGTTATGGAAATTATGTTTTGTATCCCGCATAGGGTAAGGAAAAGAAATTTTGCTAGGTTATATTCGGTGGTGTATTTGGTTTTCATAGGTTGATACTAGTGTTACATATGTTGTTTGTAATTGATCTCGGATACTGTTAAAGAAGAAAATTAGTGCACGTTGTTCGTTATCAATAGGTTAAATAAATAAATTCTCAACTTTTTGTCATTTAATTTCATGTTAATAATACCTCAAGGGATTCTTTACTTGTGCCAAAACTTTCCAACAGTTTATACAATAGAGCAACTGTTTCCAAAACTTGATCGAGTCTTTTGTCCCACATGGGGTTGAAGAAAGGAAAGCTTGCTTGTTTATATATTGTAACAAGATTCTTTTCGAGAAGGATACTCCTTCACAGGTGAGGATTTTTAATAACATTGTTTTCTAATTCCTTATATTGGTGAAAGTTTAGATGTAAAAGCCTCGTCAATACCATGGATGATTGGCTAAAAAACCCGTATCTTGTAATTGTCTAATTCTAGCTCCTTGCTAGTCGTTTAATAAAGCTGATGTTCAAAATATATATATATATATATATATATATATATATATTGTAAAGTAAATGGTACAAACGAGATGGTTTCATGCGATTATTTCATACGGAAGTAAACTCATTGATTTCATACAATGATCTTCCATAGGTACAAACTATTTGTATCGAGAGATTTCATACAATAACTATTAGGCTTAAATTGATCCAAGAGTAGGGGAATTCCATCTATAAATGTTCACTCAATTGTTATAAACTCAAAAAAATTTCCGATACTCTATAGGAACTTTCAAATTTTGTTTACTATCATACTTTTGCTGAAGTGTCATGACCTGCTACCGGCTAGTCAGGTAAATATTGCTTAGTTCGCAACGACCATTTATTAAGCAAAACTAAAATTTAAATAAAATAATAATAATATGTTAAACGAAGAAAACTTAAATTTCAAAAAACAATTTGTAACTAAGGCTATGTTTGACGACGAGAATTTTAGAGCATTTTGAAGCATTTAGCATTTAGTGTTTAAGATAAACAAAAACTTCTTTAGCAACAAGCATTTAGTATTTTTCAGTTCTCTTTAACGCTTCTTTTTAATGCACAATCTTAGGCTATGTTGGCTACAAGCATAATATGTTGCAGAAACACGTAGCAGTAACAATAGCAAGTAGTAATTATAAAAATGTAAAATTAACAAAAAAAAGACATATACACATGTAAAAGAAAAAAAACTTCACTTTATTTTTAAGTGTATATATGTAATTTCATAATAAAATATTTGGAAGCAAATTCTATAACCTTGTTCAACCAGCATTTCAAACAGTGCTAGCGTGTAATGCAAAGGTGTGCCATGGCACACTCCAAAATCTATACTGTATGGTTAAATGTTAATAAAGCCCGGGCACTTGATGTGTATCTAGTATTTAAGATTTGCCCATCTAAACACTGATTAATAGTATTGTAAGTCCATGAATAATTCGGAATCCCCAGTTGTTTTTACAAATCAACCTATATTATTCTTATAAAATACTTAAACAAAACTCGATTGGCTAAAAAACCTTCAATATAATTGAAGTAAATGAACAAATTTTGTTGCATACACTTTTGCATATTATAAATATTATATGTTTTTTTTATGGGAGGTGTATCTCTCTTTGATCATGAATCTGAAATGTGCGGATGTGATTGTTTCTCATTTTTCTCGTTTTAGTTTTATTTCTCATTTGATCCTTACTCAGCATTGGGCATGGATCCGCTAAGAAGGAATTTTAAGATAAAAGGAATTAGAAATGTTTCTAACCACATATTTCAAATGAAAAAAGAGAATTTCATAGGAGATGCATCTCTCTTTGTACATGCATCTGAAATGTGCGGCTGTGATTGTTTCTCATTCTTCTCATTTTAGTTTTATTTCTCATTTGATCCTTACTCTTTTAGCATTTGCTAATGTGTTTAAAAAAAATTTACCCCCCTAAAATCAAATTCCTATATAAGTTGGGCTGTCCCATGAATTTTGAGAGCCCTGTGCCATATTAACCTTTACCATAACGTTTGTTAGTATGATATAATAAATTACCATGTAAACTCGAGAACATGAAGTATGCAATACATGTATGAAATCGTTTTTTTCTTGAAGTTATAGAATTGCATTATAAGTAATGAAAAATGAAAACAAATCAGACAATAATCTTTTTTAAACAACAAAAAAGTATTGTACGATTTCAAATGTATGGTATTAGATTTTTTTTGGAACAGCAATTTATTCGATCAAAAAACTAGCAAGGAGCTAGAATTACAAGGAAACAAGATATGGGTTTTTAAGCCAATCGTTCCAACTAAACGAGGCTTTACATCGATACCTACACCAATAAAACGACCCAGACACAATGTCATCAAAAATCATCGCCTTCAAAGGAATTTTAGAATCAAAAAGTAACTTGTTCCGGTATGACCAAAGGTGCCACCACATAACATAAAAAACGCCTTCAAGAATCAGTTTGTGTTTGGAGGAGAGCCGCAACGACACGAGCCAAGAGCGCCATTCACCATAGGAATTAACTTCGACAAAAGGGGTAACCCACCATTGAGAGATCTTACATGAAAGCTGTCTGGCCAAATTACACGTGAAGAAGAGATGACTAGAAGACTCCACGCCAGTATTACAAATAGGGCACAAGATAGAATCTAACACAATACCTCGGCGGGATATATTAAACCTCGTTGGTAAGGCGTCCAACTTGACTTTCCATGCGTGTACATTTACCTTGATGGGAACAGATTTAATCCAACGAGTTTTAGAGTTGACAACCGGAAGCCTTTTATCATCTATTGCTTTACGAGTAGAGGCAACAGAGAAATCCCCCGAACCTTCCAAAGACCATATCCATCTGTCTGATATCGGGGTTAAAGAAACATCCTGCATCAAGACCAGCATCTCATTAAACTGGATACATTCAATACCCCCCCTCGGTTTTCGACGAAACAAAGCATCCAACGCGATATCAGCTAACTTCGCACAAACCGTCACTTTTTATTTTTGTTTTTTGTTTTTTTTCATGTTGGGCATAAAGTCACAGTGGAGATTTTTAGACTGAATGTAGTGGTGACCGCAGAGGACACCGCCACGTCAGTGCCAACTCAGTTTTCTTTCTCTTAGACCACACAGTGACCAAACACATCTAGTGGTGACCGCAGATGTCACAGAACAAAATTTTTAAAAAAAAACATTACATTAATAATTAAACATTTTACAAATTAAAATACGGAAATAAAAATACACGGAAGAAAAGACGGAAAAAAATTACGGAAATAAAAAACATGAACTTGACGGAATTTAAAAATACAACACAAATACGTTTTAAAACATATAGTTCGAATAGTATCCGTTAGAATAGTAGTTGTTTGATTTCAAATTTGAAAATTACATTACGGAATTGAAAATTACATTATGGAATTGAAAATTACATTACGGAATTGAATAACAATAATGTTAAGCTAATGAAACCGTATCCTTACGGAAAACCTCAACCACATTTCTTTTTGTAATGTTAAGGTAATGCTTTGATGGTTTAGGAGTAAAAACTGAGACATTGGCAAGTATCATAGCAGCTCCTACTGTAATATCCTTTTCATAACTACCCACATCAAGGACTTTGTAGTGTATTGTTCCAGGTACTGTACCCGATAGATCTTTCAGAGTCACATTTAAATCTCCAAGAGCATTCGGAGAACAAGACTTCACTATTGCAACAACTTGTTCAAGTTTTCCCTTTTTAAGAAAGTTGTCGATGTCTCCCAAACATCCAGTTACAGTGCCACCAAAAGCATTCACATAGTTAGTGGCGCTAACCCACGCCCCACTGTTAAAATCAGCATCCTCACCCACATCCTCAACAACTTTCTGCATATATTCTTGTGTCGACATTAAAGCCCCATCCGGATCAAGAATAAATACATTTTCTTTAAGCAGCTTGGCTCGCTGAACAAGACCCGCAGGACCGGGTATTATCCTAACTGGGTTTGGGGTTGAGGAAGATGGTTCAACACATATGCTATTAGAGAGCTGAACAACACCCGCAGGACCGGGTATTATGGTAACTGGATTTGGGGTGTATGGAGATGGTTCAACATGTGCGCTACTAGACGAACGCAGAACAGGTGTTAAATGGAGATCAGAATCGTCTATATCAAGACTGTATTCCCATGGATCATTTTCGTTAGTGAAATTGGAATCCATCTGGATAGTTGGATAAGAAGTTGTGTGATATAATGAGGAGATGGTGGGGGTATTTATAACGAAAAACTAGCCGTTGGAATTCAAAATTTGAAAATATAATAACGGAATTTAAAATACAATACTTTATTTAAAACATTAAATTAAAACAACATTACACTAAAATAGTTTCTAGTTTATTAATCTGATGACTCGTAATCTGAATCAATTCTCATCACCCCAAATTCCATAAAGTATTCATCATCATCAGCTTGTTTTTGCCTAATCTTCTCCTCCCGTGCCTTTTCATCCATTGTTTGTTCTTCTAGTGTTTCTCTTAAGGCTTCTTCATCTAGATGTAGTTGATGTAACTCTTCCGCAGTAAGGTATACATCACCAATCTCATGTGTCTGTGATGACGAACCACC
This sequence comes from Tanacetum coccineum, assembly GCA_026074375.1. Lineage (NCBI taxonomy): Eukaryota > Viridiplantae > Streptophyta > Magnoliopsida > Asterales > Asteraceae > Tanacetum > Tanacetum coccineum. The sequence goes on along the minus strand of BQNB010082125.1, from coordinate 21,893 downwards.
TATATGGGTTTCTGAGCGGTGGTTGTATTTTTCATGTATCCAAGCTAACTTAGCATTCATTTGTTTTTCTAGTTTTGCCGCCTTTCTGTACATAGAAAGATTTAGCTCGTAATCTTTATCAGAACCTTCTTTTAAGAAAGTGTCGATCAAAGCACGGCTCTCTTGTGGAATGTGATTACATTTCTTGTATGCTTTTCTAAGATCTTCTTTAGTTGTGCATGCATTATCAAATTGCAAGGCTAAATCCAGACTGATGAACCATATCTTCGTCAATTTGTTTTTGAACCAAAACTTGGATTTCATCGTCGCTATGTGGTATCGAACAAGCCATTTAAAAAAGATAATGAAAGTGTATAAAATGTATGTGTTTTGTGATTAAAAATGGTATAAAAAGTGAGATTTTACAGTGAATGTGGGATTGTTTATTTTTTTTAAATAAAAATATAAAATAAAGGGTTAATTTTTTTTAATACGAAATCTTCCTCTAAATGTAAGGTCGTGCAGAAGACCATAACTACGCAAAGGTTGGGGTGACCAGGTCTTGCTTCGATCGGCGTAGTGAGGTCACCAGGTCCCTTTTATTGCTACATGAGACGACCGACCGCAAAAGGTCGTCCTATTACATTTAGCCCTTATTCAAATTCTAAAAGTTGTTTGGCAACTTTGGTAATTTGTTGGACGTGTCCTACACGTTTTGTTTTTTGAGTTTGTCTAAAATTAGGAAACTATTTTATGGTTTAGGTTCTTATAAATAGGATCATTAGTAGTGGTGGCTTAAGGGTAAAGCTACTAAAGCCATCGCTTTAAGCCCCAAATTTTCTAACGGCGTTTATGAATATATAGTCGATCACAAATTTTTTTGGCATCTTCTTAAGGTCTCGATATATAAAAAGCCCCGGTTACTAAACCTACTAAACTTATTAAGGATATTTGCTTAGTATTTTATTTTTTTAATCTATACGATTAAGTCTTTATTTGTATTTAAGAAATACGACTAGGTCCAACTTTTTTTTATTACAAAATGATGAATTGAGCTCATTGTTGCTACAAATTCTAATGAATTTTCGCCAATTCTATAAACAAATTAAACATTTCAAGAATCCCTAACGAATAATATCTTAATGAACGAACAAAAATGTGCTATCTTTCAAAGAACAAACATGAACACTAATTTGCATTTGTTTAAGTGTTCATATTAGTTAGTTTGTTCATATCAGTTAGTTTGTTGAGATGAATGATAATCTACACGTAGGGATGTACACGACAAAATCACATATATAATGCATAAACGACAATATCACATATGCATGTTTGTGATGTGCATATCACCTCCCGGTAGGGAAACACGTCCATAATTTTACTTGGTTCGTAAGTGCCATCAAAACAATCATCGTTCGACCGCTACTTTGTGAAACTTTTCGATCCATCTACATTTAAGGATTTATCACTTCCTAAACTCCATAACGGGCCCAACAATCAAAAGTCCATTTGGTTTGTTGTACGGGTCATAAATTTTGGTATCAATGTTATAAGCTAGTAAGTTACAAAAGTATGATATGTAACTTATAAAAAACTTTACGGCAGCTATCGAGCAACTTTTTTTATTGTTACTTTACGGCAACAAAAGTTTTGACTTTTTACTCATGACTATTAAAGTAACTTCTTTATTTAGTTTATGAGAAATGATTGACATGACTAGTAATATGATTAATTGTTTATCTAAAGCTGTGAGACAATAACTTATTGTTTTGTGGAAAAATGGGTCCTTGTGCTGCTGCAACCAAAAGTTGCTCACACGTCAGATTACTCCAAATAAAGGTAGTGTTTTATTCGTTTGAAATAGTTAAGGAGTTTTCTTAGCATTTTAAAAAGTGAATTGATTTGCAGCTTTCATTTCTTAATGGAACATTTCATTCTACACATTAGCAAGCTGTATTTTATTTAGAGAAAATTCCATTTCTAGCCAAAAAAAATAGTGAAACATGACAGTTGCTCATAAAAGTACATTAGGTTGCCTTAAAAAATATGTATTTTACTATTAGAAAGCGCATTTTTTGAGGCAATATTTTGTACTTTTATGAGCAACTGTTTTACTTCTAGCAACCTAAACTAATTTTATGAAAAGGTTAGGATTGCATTTCACTTTTTTTTTTGGCTACAAATGGAATTAGCCCTTTTATTTATAACACGCTTCACTGCTTGTACAATGCTGTGTGCAAATTAAAAGAATAAGTGTGCCAAACTGACAATCATCACTCTTTTAAAAAGGTTGTTTGAGTGAGTTTTATATTAGGGTTATTTCTATTTATGCCTCAAAACTTTTGTATGTGTGTATTGTATGCCTTTAAAAAAGTTCTTTCTTCAAATGCCTTAGAGTGGCCGAAGCGACTTATTAAAAAATTAATATTTATACTTTTAAAATACACTTTGTGTAAGTGTATTTTTCTAGCCATGTTTTTTAATTAGTTAAAGCAAAGCGAATTCATTTTTTTTTACTTTTTCCAACACACTAACCATCATCTCCAATGAACCATCATCATCTTCACCAATTCACCACCACCATCATCTTTAACTTATTCATTATCATCATCATCAACAACAACAAAATCAACCACCTTTAATCTCTCCAGAAACAATCCATCACAATCATCATTTATCTCAAGTCTCAACATCAAACCCTTTCCATATCCCCAGCCGCCACCGCCAACCCCACCACAGAACACCGCCAATTGACACTACCTCCACTGCCACCCACTCACCGAACCGTCACATCCACACACTCTTTACCAATATACTGATATTTCACAACAACAAAACCAGACACAAATTAAGTCATCTTTAAGCTCTAATTAACTAAGTCATCAACAACAACATTCAAAAACCATTTTTTTTCTCATCATCAACATCATCTTTCAAATCCCATTTACAAACAAACTTGTTATATGTACCAAACATTCAACATAAATTTTGGCTAACAAGCCACTAAAACTGAAAAAAGGAGAAACAAAATATATGGCATTGGAGGTGGCGTGGCAGATCTGGTGAGTGGTGTGGTGGATCTGGCGAGCCGTAACGATAAGGCGTCTGACGCTATATCATTATGGGTGGTGGTTGGTTGTTGTGGAAGTATATAAAAAATGAATAGTATGGAAAATTAATGCACAGATCTATTTTTGGAGAATGACCATTGATCGTGTTCTGTGGTGACAACTTAGATGTGTGTGTACAACTCTGCAAATGAAACTGTCCGAGTGTTTGGCACCTCATTTCTTATATGTCATGTGTAGTGAAATATGTTTATGTAAAATACAAATACTAAATTTATTTTAATAGGTCGCTCTGGTCGTTCTAGTCGATCCGGTCGCTATGGGGCATTTAAGGAATGAACTTTTTTTAGGGCATATACTACACACACAAAAGTTTTGGGGCATAAATAAAAATAACCCTTTATATTACTAATTTTCTCAAAGCTAAAAAAGAAAACTATGTAGAGTTGCAGACAGATAACCTAAAAATGATATCAAATTCTATTTTATGTTATGCAAAATATGTTGTGCCCATTTAGCAGCTTCAATCAAAAAATTGTTTGAGAAGGGATGGAAACGTAAGAAAACATACAAAAGCAGACGAAAATGTAAGAAAACGTATGAAAACAGAAGAAAACGTAAAAAAACGGACGAAAACACACGAAAATGGACGAAAAAGTATGAAAACGTACGAAAGCGTAAGAAAACGTACGATAACGTAGAAAACGGATAAAAGCGTGCGAAAATAGACGAAAACGTAAGAGAAGGTAAGAAAACGTAGAAAAATTTACGAAACCGTATAAAAAAATTACAAAAAGGACAAAAACGGACAACACCGTAGAAAACGTATGAAAATGAATGAAAATGTACATTTTTATAAGTATATTTTTATAAAATAAAAATATATAATTAGTTAATTGTAAAAAACGAGTTGGAATTTAACCCGCGCGTTGCGGCGGGGGGCGAATAAAAGAAATTTGAGGGGCCTTTTTTATTTTATTTTTTTATATTTATGTAAAAAAGTCGTAAACAATTAAAAGTTAAGGGTCCGTTTTGTAAATTTTTTTTTTTTACTTTGAGCCGGATTTTGGGCTAAATTTTTGGGCCGGTAATAGATAAAAGCCCGTTTTGTAAATAAAGTTTATTATATAGAAAGTCGTAAATAGATAAAAGCTCGTTTTGTAAAGTTTTTTTTTCAGTTTGGGTCGGTGTTTTTTTTACTTTGGGCCAAATTTACGTATGTCAGAAACATTGCAATATTTGACTCGTTTTGTTCACAATTCGAAGACCTTTCCGCGTGTATTTTTCCGCGGGTATTTTTTGATCTGAATGAATCGGTAGATATGTGTTATATATTTAATAAATAAAGTTTATTATATAAAAAGTCGTAAATAGGTAAAAGTTAAGGGTCCGTTTTGTAATTTTTTTTTTTACGTTGGGCCAGATTGGGGAAATTTTTTGGGTCAGATTGCGGTACTGTAGCATGTACTTTAGCATAGTGGGTTTTTTTTTTTTTGGGCCAGATTTGGGCTAATTTTTTTACCCGACACTGTAGCACTGTAGGTCAAACCTTGGTCATACATTTGTGAATTGTATTATAGGTGAATAATTGATAAAAAAGTCACAATATAAAAAATAATTAGTTAATTAATATTTAAAAAAAGAGGTAATCATTAATTAATGATAAGTTGTTTAATAATAATAATTAAAATAACAAACACAATCATTATACCTATAAGTGTGTATAAATAAAGGGACCTTTATACCAACACATCAATGAGCAATGCTAGATCCACTCCCAACTCACATAAAAACTTTTACATGCACATGTGGCATGTAACTTGGACCAATCATATTCTATCAAATTTTCTCTTTCTTTTTACACTACCTATATTTATTTGACACATATGGGTGTGAAATTTGTATGTCTAAAATGAGTGTCGATCTAACATTTCTCCACATGAAAATATGCAAAACGATGTATGAATCTGTTGCATTTAATGATAATTTTATAATTCACTTATCAAAACGGAACTTTAGAAAAAGTTCGTTGTTATTTTGTGATCTAAAACCTGTAAGATAATATTTGATTACGTCAACCAATGTGTTATTTCTTTAGAACAACTTTTTGTATGATCTCGCTTTTTAAAACTTATTTTAAGTTTTGAATCCCACATGGGGTAAAGAGAAGAAGTTAATTATACTTAGTTACATACATTTGTGTACATGTTTTATACGAGTTCGGTTGGTATTGTTTAAAGAAAAAACAAAGTGCACTGGTAGATATACCCTAATTTATACAAAGTTTTAACTTATTTCATCTCTCATATTGAAGAGACTTATCTTCTTTATGGTTTTCTAAAGTATTCGTGGGCCAATTTTATTTTAATATTGCGAGCTGATTAATTTCAAAACGACTACTCTTTTATTATTTTACTTTTGAATGGCTACAAATAGATGTGCTGGTTGGTTTGGTGTTTTAGCTATTTCATGACGATTATAGTACTTTTAATTTGATTTTATTCATTCAAATCTATATATCTATAATCTATAATCTATAATCTATAATCTATAATTACTAATCAATAATATATACTCTCCCCGCCCCAAAATTATTGTCCCCCGACAAAAAACACACAGTTTAAGAAAAGTGCATTTATTACTGCTTTATCTTTCTTATATTTTGACAGAATGACTGTTTTACCCTTAGCTAATTAATTAAAGTCTTCTTTAAAGCTTGTAATAATAATTTCAAACAAAAGTAATATAGTAAACTTAATCAAACTTCTCTATCTATTTTTAGTAGTGGACAATTAAATTGAGACATCCCAAAAAGGAAATGTGGACAATAAAAATAAGACGGAGGGAGTAATAAATAAAGTTTTTTTTTAAACTTGCCATGTCATTTAATCCACCTAGGCAATGTGCCACATCACTTAAGCCAGGTCAAAAAAGCCACGTGTAAATTCAGTAGAGATGATTGACAAATTATTTTGTTTCCATTTAGTTATGGCGACAATTGTTAAATGACTTTTCAAATAATTTTGGTAACTGACAATTTTTGAAGCAGTTACTTTACGTAAGGAGATATTATGAGTTTATGAGTAAATAGTTTTTCTTTTTAAACTGATATTGTAAATTTCGATTTGTTTAATGGTTTCAACATAATTCAAATCCTTTTTTCTCACATTCTTCATTTACAATATTTAATTTTTACTAAATTATTGGATCTTTTCTATACATTGACGCGTCTTTTGTAATCAAAAGATGTAAAAAAGTTCGAAATCAAGAAACGATGTGTTTTTTCTACTGAATTTCTCTCTATTAGACAATCATATATAAAAACTAAATATTTTAGTTTGTACTCTTGTGAATGTCACTAAAGGGCAATGGATGGACAATCTTGTTTGACGAAATGCTTGAACGGGTATGTTTTCGAATTATATATTTCACTTACATGGAAATCGTACATGAATTTAACACTTTGGTAAACTTTTAATTTGTTCTACAAAAAGTCATGTTTGTTCTATATGTTCACATCAGAACTATTTTGACGCATTATAATGTAGAAGTAAGGTTAATTACTACTACAATATGTATTTAGTTTAAATTGTCAGATTGTGGACAATGAAACTTGAAGCAACCATCATGTGTAAACTCAACATCTTAACCCCTCATAGGATTTGAAATTTCATTTTGTGTTTTGGATTGATTGATACTTTGATTCGATGCAAGGTTGAGATCAAGGTTATTTTTTATGAACACAGACTATTGGATGAAATGCATCAATAAAAAAGAAATCTAAATGGGTGTTGTAATATGAGTTTCAATTAGTTAGTGTACATATTAGTGTTTAACGGGTGTTTAAATATATGTGTCAATACGATCTAACGTACATTTATATTCTTATATGGCCTTATATCTATAAGGTAATATGTAAACTAATTAAAGTATAAATTATGTTCGTTTTAGTCATTTTTGTTTTAAGGATCGTAACATGAAATCAAAATGCATGGTTCATTACAGTGTCTAAAGATGAGCATGCTATTAACCGCGTCAATAAAATGATATATATATTTCATTTGTTATTGTTATATATAAATATAGGAGTGTATGTTGCGATTGTTAGCGATAATGTATTATGTAGGTACATGGACCTACTTCTCAAAAAGAGTTATATTAATAAGCAACCGTCACAATTGGTAAATGAGGTCTTAGAAAAGTTCATTACACTAAAATTATTAAATGAAGCAATTTTGGCATAAAATTGGATGAATCGTCTTTCAAGATTCATATTAGTCATGGTTCTCCCTACTCCCTTCCAATGAAGTAAGTTGTCTTTACGTAATAATGTAAACATGGTTAATTTCAATACTTGAAATATGATAAGTACTACATTATTCATACATGTGAGAAGTAAAGATATTGATATTATGGTGATTATTATGTTACATTAGTTAATTTTCACTTGAGATTATCATTGTTACTCAAAACCTATGCGGCAGGTTTCATTTTACTGATACAATTACTTCACTTCAATGGAATAAGACTACAGGTTCTTAAACTTGGTAAACACGTTATCGATGTCCATATAATGTTAGGAACCAATATCGGTAATACTACTATCATCCCACGAGTGAAATTCAGTCCTTCTAACAAGAGGACTCCATTCAAGTTCAGCCATTAACAAGTTCACGGCAGCTGTTTCTTTTGAGATGACTATGGACAAAAGTGAAGGTTGTCATCACACGCGGCCAACTTTACGTCATTGTGTCTAAGGTCAAAAGTTGGAAAGTAAGAAGGTTACTATGATAACAAGGACGCTAAAGGGGCAAATATGTATGTTGAATATTATTGTTTATCATGAAGTGCTACCGACAATTTGAACAACACAACGTTGTTTATTTTGAGCTATCTAATGAAACTTTAGCTTCATATTATTATCTTGATTTTGGATATGTAAATTTTATTTTGTTTAGATACACTTTAAATTCTTGCGAAAATCTTTATATCAAGATTTTTATAAGCCACCCGTGATTTATCACGGGTTTATAGGCTAGTGAAGCAATATATGTATGAGTTATAGGGTTGACTGGTGCCATACAACTCCTTATAACAGCAACTGACACCCCACCCCAAGTTATAGCGTTTCGCGCCAAAATCACCAGCCAAGTTATACGCCAGTTTTTTGTATGTTGTATTTATGCTTTATTAAGTTAAGTGTGAGCGAGAGGGTGGCCTATAACTTACTTTTCATATAAGTAAGGGACTCGGTTACAAGAGTAATTCATACATGTTCTCAACTTTTTGTGAGCTTGATGTTTTGTGATGTATTCAGTACGTTAATTTATTTCTGTAGTTAGTGACAAATCTTTTCGTTTCTATTCCCACATTGGTCAAATAAAGACATTTTGGCATGTGTAAATACTGTGGTGTAAATGGATTTCATAAGTTGATACAAGTGTCATGTAGCCATATATTTGATGGTGTATTCAAATTTACGGTTTATACCATCATGGTATGGTCATATATGGTTAAACTCATACAAGTTGTCAGCTTTTTGTGTCTTGATGAATATATGAAAGCGGTAACTCAAATATATGAAACCTGCTTCTCGAGCAACTTCGATAAGAAGATCGTTTAATGGAATTTTAACTCATATGTGAATGTAGATTAAAATTAATTCGACGAATATGCATAACATAGTGTAAACATTCACTTTGATGTTCTAGTGCGACTTTTAGTAACCTAATTATTATTTTACTGTGATATGGATACAAGAGTGAGGGTGTCGTAGTGGTGAAAACGGTGTTAATAAAACTGGTGAAACGACATCCTTTGCTTCTTCAGTTTTGTGTAGTTTTTTTATCCGTTTTAAATATGAGTGCAGTAAAACCAAAATTTATTTTGTGGCAATTTACGCAAATCATTAATAATCAGTATTAAACACTCATACAATTGACGCTACTCATCATTAGCTGTTGTTGAAGGCATATAAATATGTGTCACTGGTTTGCTGCTGATTTGACTATGTTAGCAGAAAAAAAGACATTTGGATGATGAAATTGATAACCAAATATACTTTGTTTTTATCCAAATAATTTTATAATATAAACAGGAACAAAATAACAGCAACTCAAATGAATTATACTAACTTTCGGTCTTTGGTTTGATCAGGATAAACCTATATATGTATTATTCACTTATCGATCATTAGCTTCATTATAAATACACTAAAGCTAAACCGAAAGCAAGGTTATATATGTTTTAACCAAATTTTCTCATAGTTTCAAAAGAAAAACACTATATAAAGAGAACATAAATATTAGTATTCCTGTTTGATTACATGCTTATGGCAACACAGAATTTGTGTCTCTTAAACAACTTTTATAAAGATTTTTTGTATGAAGTGTTCAGTTCCACATGGCCAAAGAACCAAATTATTCTTGTTTATATATTACAGTGTGCACGGTTCATTCAGGTTGATGCTAGTATTATATAGTCCTGGATTAATTTGTGCGAAGAATGTATGAGTTAATAAATTTACACATGCTTCTCAACTCTTTATTCGGGACTAGTTAATACAAATTGTTGGCTTTTTGGGTCAGTTTATAAGCACCGCTAGGGCTGATATACAAACCAAGGCGGTCAAGATCGCGATACCACCTGGGATCGTTTTTGTCTTTGCAAGATCGAGATCGTAAGATCGGATCGAGATCGTAAAATCCTACCAATTTATCATGTTCTGTAAGCAACGGATAAACGAGTCAAACTATTTTTATTTCTACTGATCATCAAATATAAATTTTTAT
>BQNB010082125.1:0-11933 GCA_026074375.1 Tanacetum coccineum | reverse complement strand
TTAACACTAGTAGGAACTGAGAACAACTTATTATCACTTTCAATCAAATTCTTACTAAGTGCTTCCACATATGAGTTATTCTCTTTACTACATTCTCCTTATTAGCAACAAGTTTCTCATCAGGATTGGTTAAAAAGAATATGTATGGTATACTTTTAGTGCTGTTTTAGTTTATTTCAGTTATAAAAGTATAATTACCAAGATAGAACATTGCTGTTGAAAATAATTACCAACATGACTCATGAGCCACAAACTTACTTACACTTGCACTAAGAAAACCAAACATATCCATGAATAGGCTACACCACAGTCCACACACATCAATTTGGTTAAAAAGAATATGTATGGTATACTTTTGGTGATGTTTTAGTTTATTTCAGTTATGATTATTTTGCTAGTCGTTATGTTGTAGATAAAAAGAAAAGTAATTCTACTATCAGATGTGAGAACCAAGAAGGCAACAAAAGTTTCAAGTTGGATTTAAAAGACAAAGAGTTTCGCTTTAAACATATCTTAGTTAATACACTCACAGTGTCTAAACACTATAAATCATAACTATTGACACATGAATTTCGGTCAAAACTGAGCACGTTTGACCAACCCGGTCTGAACGGACCATCTTTTACAGTTTCGTCCCTTCTTTTAAGGGTTAATTATCTAAAAATGTATTATACTTGTCACTTTTTATCATTGTATGTAGACAACTATTTTTTTTGCCATTGTGTCGCTCAATTTTTGAATTCGTGCTATTGTGTGTATTCTGCGACTATTTCTGCATGTAAAATGACCATTTTACCCTTCAAAATTTGAAAAAAGTGAGGGTAAAATGGTCACAAAATACACACAATAGCACGAATTTAAAAGTTGAACGACACAATGGCAAAAAAATAGTTGTCTACATACAATGACAAAAAGTGGCAAGTATAATACATTTTTAAGCAATTAACCCTTCTTTTAAAGACATCATTTTTTTTTTCAATTTTACTATCTCAAAGCGACATGGGAAGTGGGTGGAAGCAAAAAAAGAAGTCCAACCTATTAGGATTTTAAAGACAAAAATACGCGTTCTTCCCAGAGATTGTATTGAAAATACGCGTTTCGTTTTATTTTCCAAAAAAATACTTAAATCATCCTAAATTTGAAGGTGGTTTGGGAAGTTTTTTTTAATATATATTGGTTGAGAGTATAGTGGGTCAATCTGATGAGTTTTGGGTTGGGGTTGGTGGAGTGAGAAGGGTGTGGTATATATACGAGTTGGGGTTAGTATAGAAGATAGTATTTGTAGGGGTTGGAGTTTTTATATTATATTAATAGGTTGGTGTTGGGGGTTGGGAGAGGGGTGATGTGGGGGGAGTGTTAGGTGTTTGTTTGATTTAAGATTGTGTGGTGTGTGGATTGTATTTGATGGAGAATTATATGTGTTATGGAGTATTGTGATGTTAGTTTTAGGGTTATTTTATAGTACGATTTTGTGTTTTAATATAATAAAATAGATGGCATTTTCGATTTCGTTCTACTGTTTTTTACTACTTCCTTACAATGTTCCTTCACTTAGTTTGTAATCTTTGTATTTCGTTATGCTAAATTAACGCACACATGTCAACTTGTTAAACCAACATATAGACGGACAGCCGGTATAGATGACTTTTGAAATGTGAGTTGTCGTTAAATTACTAAACAAATTAATTACAAAATAGTATAATTGTCAAATTAGCATGTTCATGAAAAAATATAATTACCACGATTTAGCCATAAAGATAACCAACTTACTCTTTAAAATAACAAAAAGTCAAGAACTTATAAGAATTAATGGAATGCCAATTGGCGACTTGATTTTTTGTGTTAATACATTAATCTCGACATATGTAAACCGTCTAAACTAAAGTATATATGCAAGCACAATCTCTCTACTTTCAACCATGTGGGACTGAGAACTGAAAAGAAATTTCCAGAAAAGTAAACATACAAAAAAGTTGCTCGACATCCACAACGCCTTTGTTGCCGTAAAGTTTTAATAAGTAAATATCTTATATACTTTTGTAGCTTATAACATTGATACCAAATTTTATGACCCGTACAACAAACCAACCCGACTTTTGATTGGGTCTGTTATGGAGTTCAATATGTACATGGGCCGAAAAGTTTTACGAAGTGGCGGTTGAACGATGACTGTTTTGATGGCACTGATGAACCAGGTTAAAATTATGGATGTGTTTTGCTAAACCTCTTTCTGATGCCACTTTGTTGTATAGATATCCCATCTAAAAGTATGCTCATTTCTAAGAAACCTTGAACGTAATTAATGTTATGCTAACCCGTCACACAATATATATTTCACAAAGAGTCTTAACAGTTTGTATCAAGGCTGTCAAACTCGCGAGTTTACACGTAAGATCGTACGATCTTACGTGTCCACCTGATAAAATCGTGTAGGATCGCATCAGAGGTAGGATTGCAAGTAGGATCGTAAACTCGCGCGTAAGATCGTAGGGTCGCGTGTCGATACGAGTTTACCAAATTACCAAGTTACTAACTTATTGACTTACATACTTACTATACCATATACTTTTTGTAGGCCCAAGAAAATGAACAATACGAGTCCGCTGATCTTAGTAACAAGTATTGACGTTTCATTTTAGATTTTCTAATCAATAAACATAATTATCTACTTTCCCCAAATGAAATTACCTGAAAAAATTAGGGTTCTTCTTCTCATGTTCTAAGGTTAGCTTAAAGCAAAATATATCTTTTCTTACAGGTAATTGTTGTTTTTTCTTTTACCATTTCATATTTTTAACTATTACCATTTAATTTAAATTCAGATAGCTTAATTGTAGTGATACTTACATGAATTACTTTGTTTTTAGACGTTTATTACGCATGTTAGTTAAATTTTTATCCGCTAAAAATCGTGAATTGACTATTAAACTTGAACTTTTTTTGTGTTTTACTTTACTTTTTGCATTTGAAATTTGAACTTGACATTTTTCCAAAAGGATATTATAAAAATTTATATTGATGATCATTTAGAAATAAAAATAGTTTTGCTCTTTATTATGCCGTTCGCTTCTACAGAACATGATAAATTGGTAGGATTTTACGATCTCGATCCGATCTTACGATCTCGATCTTGCAAAGACAAAAACGATCCCAGGTGGTATCGCGATCTTGACCGCCTTGGTTTGTATATCAGCCCTAGCGGTGCTTATAAACTGACCCAAAAAGCCAACAATTTGTATTAACTAGTCCCGAATAAAGAGTTGAGAAGTATGTGTAAATTTATTAACTCATACATTCTTCGCACAAATTAATCCAGGACTACATAATACTAGCATCAACCTGAATGAACTGTGCACACTGAAATTTATAAACAAGAATAATTTGGTACTTTGGCCAATGTGGGACTGAACACTTCATACAAAAAATCTTTATAGAAGTTGTTTAAGAGACACAAATTCTGTGTTGCCATAAGCATGTAATCAAACAGGAATACTAATATTTATGTTCTCTTTATATAGTGTTTTTCTTTTGAAACTATGAGAAAATTTGGTTAAAACATATATAACCTTGCTTTCGGTTTAGCTTTAGTGTATTTATAATGAAGCTAATGATCAGTAGCGTCAATTGTATGAGTGTTTAATACTGATTATTAATGATTTGCGTAAATTGCCAGAAAATAAATTTTGGTTTTACTGCACTCGTATTTAAAACGGATAAAAAAACTACACAAAACTGAAGAAGCAAAGGATGTCGTTTCACCAGTTTTATTAACACCGTTTTTCACCACTACGACACCCTCACTCTTTGTATCCATATCACAGTAAAGTAATAATTAGGTTACTAAAAGTCGCACTAGAACATCAAAGTGAATGTTTACACTATGTTATGCATATTCGTCGAATTAATTTTAATCTACATTCACATACGAGTTAAAATTCCATTAAACGATCTTCTTATCGAAGTTGCTCTAGAATCAGGTTTCATATATATTTGAGTTACCGCTTTCATATATTCATCAAGACACAAAAAGCTGACAACTTGTATGAGTTAACCATATATGACCATACCATGATGGTATAAACCGTAAATTTGAATACACCATCAAATATTGACATATGGCTACATACTTGTATCAACTTATGAAATCCATTTACACCACAGTATATAATGTCTTTATTTGACCAATGTGGGAATAAAAACTTCATAAAAGTTGTTAGAAACGAAAAGATTTGTCGCTAACTACAGAAATAAATTAACGTACTGAATACAGCACAAAACATCAAGCTCACAAAACGTTGAGTACATCAAGTTCACAACAAGTTGAGAACATGTATGAATTACCCTTGTAACCGACTCCCTTACTTATATGAAAACCAAGTTATAGGACACCCTCTTGCTCACACTTAACTTAATAAAGCACAAATACAACGTACAAAAAACTGGCGTATAACTTGGCTGGCGATTTTGGCGCGAAACGCTATAACTTGGGGTGGGGTATCAGTTGCCGTTATAAGGAGTTGTATGGCACCAGTCAACCCTATAACTCATACATAGCTAAAAAAGTATACTTACACAAAGTGTACTTTAAAAATACAAATACTAATTTGTTTAATAGGTCGCTCTGGTCGCTCTAGTCGATCCGGTCGCTTTGAGGCATTTGAGTAAGGAACTTTTTTTAAGGCATATACTACACACATATAAAAGTTTTGGGGCATAAATAGAAATAACCCTAATATAAAACTCACTCAAGCAACCTTTTTAAAAGAGTGATGATTGTCAATTTGGCACACTTATTCTTTTAATTTGCACACAGCAGTGTACAAGCTGTGAAGCGTATTATAAATAAAAGGGCTAATTCTATTTGTAGCCCAAAAAACAAAGTGAAATGCAATCTTAACTCTTTCATAAAATTAGATCAGGTTGTTCAGAAGTACAACAGTTGCCTATAAGAGTACAAAGATTGCCTCAAAAAATGCGTTTTTTAATAGTAAAGTACACAAAAGTACATATTTTTTGGGGCAAGCTAGTGTACTTTTATAGGCAACTGTTATATTTCTGGCAACGTGGGTTACTTTTGAAAAAATATTTTGTTTAGGATAAAATCGCATTTCACTATTTTTTTTGACGAGAAATGGAATTTTCTCTAAATAAAATACAGCTGGCTAATGTGTAGAATGAAATGTTCCAATAAGAAATGAAAGGTGCAAATCAATTCACTTTTTAAAATGCCAAGAAAACTCCTTAACTATTTCAAACGAATAAAACACTACCTTTATTTGGAGTAATCTGATGTGTGAGCAACTTTTGGTTGCAGCAGCACAAGGACCCATTTTTCCACAAAACAATAAGTTATTGTCTCACAGCTTTAGATAAACAATTAATCATATTACTAGTCATGTTAATCATGAGTAAAAAGTCAAAACTTTTGTTGCCGTAAAGTAACAATAAAAAAAGTTGCTCGATAGCTGCCGTAAAGTTTTTTATAAGTTACATATCATATACTTTTGTAGCTTACTAGCTTATAACATTGATACCAAAATTTATGACCCGTACAACAAACCAAATGGACTTTTGATTGTTGGGCCCGTTATGGAGTTTAGGAAGTGATAAATCCTTAAATGTAGATGGATTTCATGGATCGAAAAGTTTCACAAAGTAGCGGTCGAACGATGATTGTTTTGATGGCACTGACGAAACAAGTAAAATTATGGACGTGTTTCCCTACCAGGAGGTGATATGCACATCACAAACATGCATATGTGATATTGTCGTTTATGTATTATATATGTGATTTTGTGGTGTGCATTGTAAAATACCAAATATATATTTTATTGATTGTGTTTTTGTGATTACATAATGAAGATTGGCTATGTATTTATACTAAATACATAGCTTAATATGTAAGCAATGCAAACCCTAAAACATAATGGACCCGAAAGTCAACACAAATGTCTTAAAAAAGCCAACAATTTATATTAAATATTCCTGTCAACGTATGCGCACGTATGTGTAAATTTATGAATACATATATACTTGCCCACAAATTAATCCAGGACTACATAATACTAATTTCAACCTGAGTGAACCATGCACACTGAAATATATAAACAACAATAATTTGGTTCTTTGGCCAATGTAGGACAGAACACTTCATACTAAAAATCTTTAAAAAAGTTGCTAACGGAGACACAAAACATTGTTAGCTAAAGCAAATGCATCAAAACAAGTAACTCTGTATACTTTTTGTTCTCTATATATTTGATTTTTTCTTTTGAAACCTGAGAAGATTTGGTTAAAAACATATATAACGCTACTTTCGGTTTATCTTTAGTGTATCTATACTAAAGCTAACGATAAGTGAATAATACGTATATACATTTGTCCTGACCAAACCAAAGACTGAAAGTTATATAATTTTTGTTCCTGTTTATATTATTTCACTCTTTGGATAAAAACAAAGGTAAACACCAAAGACATTCTATCTATGTATATACAAGATAACTAATTATGCTTCCAAAACTACTTTTATTTTTATTCATCTCAACATTGTTTAGAGTCAACGACCTGTTATACGTAATTAGTTCACTCTCTTTCACGTTAAAAGACTTTAATACCCTTTTTGTTGGTAACCAAACGAGCGAAACATATAACAAACTTAACAAACGAAGTGGAAGGTTTATTATTCGAATTACTAAACCAAATACAAAATCAAATTCAAGGTACCAACTACAAATTTTAATTCATAATTACACAAAGATTATACTGCTAATTAATACAAGGCGGCTCAAATCTTTGAGGCCTAAAGCGAAAATGTAAATAGTGTCTTTGAATTTTTTTTTGGTTTTTTTTTTTTTTGCTTAAATTAGCTTTTTGGTGCATTGGATTAATAGATCATCCAATTATCAAACAAAAAAACACAATGAGAAACTAAGAGTTTATTGAAAATAGAGAAAAATACTATAAAAAAAAAGAAAAAATCCACTCGCTATAATGATTATCTACATGTAGTATAGAGAAAAACGAACCAACAACGAACAACGGCTTGTTCGTTGTCCGTTAGTTTAAATTTCTGACGAACAAACTAACTAATATGACCACCTCACAACACATCAAATTAGTGGTTCATGTTTGTTCTTTAGAAAGAATACACATTTTTGTTCGTTCATTAAGATATTATTCGTTAGATTCTTTGAAAATGTTTAATTTGTTTATAAGAATTGCGGAAAATTTCCATTAAAATTTGTATCATACAATGAGCTCAATTCATCATTTTGTAATAAAAAAAAGTTGGACCTAGTCGTATTTCTTAAATACAAATAAAGACTTAATCGTATAGATTAAAAAAATAAAAAACTAAGCAAATATCCTTAATAAGTTTAGCAGGTTTAGTAACCGGGGGTTTTTATATATCGAGACCTTAAGAAGATGCCAAAAAAATTTGTGATCGGACTATAAATTCATAAACGACGTTAAAAATTGAATGCCCATAAACTATTCGGCAAGGCCTAAACACTGGCTTTAATTAAGCTTTAACCCTTAACCACACTACTAATGACCCTATTTATAAGAACCTAAACCATAAATTAGTTTCCTAATTTTAGACAAACTCAAATAACAAACGTGTGAGACACGTCCAACAAATTACCAAAGTTACCAAACAACTTTTATAATTTGAATAAACTTCTCGTTAAGAAACTCCACTGTGAACTTTAGTCCCACCCATTAAGACAAAAAACAAAAAAAAAAGTTAATAATACTACACAAGCACACCTTACAAATTAACTAGTTAACGTAAAATACAAAAGGTAAACATGAGCAAACAACCATGTCCTAAATGAAATCAATTAACATAGTAATTGTGTATTGTAAATACACTTTCAATTATTCAATGCTTAGCGTTTAGAAACGACAAGCGGTAAATGGTTTGATTGAAAAGCTTGTTTGACAACAAAACAATAAGAGTTAACAAGTTGTGGAACGGCTTCCATTTGAAATGCTTGTTGAACAAGCGTTGTAGAATTGCTCCAAATATTTTGTTATGAAATTACCTATATACCCTTAAAAATAAAGTGAAGTTTTTTTTATTTTAATGTGTATATGCCTTTTTTTGTTAATTTTACATTTTATAATTACTGCTAGCTGTTACCGCCAACTGCTACTGCTTATTGTTACTGCTACGTGTTGTCAAAAGCTACATGTCGCAAACATATGCTTGTTGTTAAAGGCATTTGGTTTTTCTATACACTAACCTAAATTGCTTTTCAAAATGCTCTAAAATTCCTCGTCTCAAACATACCTTAGTTACAAATTGTTTTTTGAAATTTAAGTTTTCTTCGTTTAACATATTATTATTATTTTATTTAAATTTTAGTTTTGCTTAATAAATGGTCGTTGCGAACTAAGCATATTTTTACCTGTCAGCGAAAAGTATGATAGTAAACAAGAAGTTTTGAAAGCCTTCCTATAGAGAATCGGATCTTTTTGAGTTATATAACAATTGATGAACATTGTAGATGGAATTCCCCTACTCTTGGATCAATTTAAGCCTAATAGTTATTGTATGAAATCTTAGATCACAAAAAGTTGTGCCTATGGAATGATCATTGTATGAAATCAAAGAGTTTACATCCGTATGAAATAATCAAAGAGTTTACTAATCTAGTTTTTAAAACGATTGCTCTAATGTAAAAGACTGTTGGAGAAGTTTTGGCACAAGGATCCCTTGAGGTATTATTAACATGAAATTAAATGACAAAAAGTTGAGAATTTATTTATTTAACCTATTGATAACGAACAACGTGCACTATTTTTCTGCTTTAACAGTATCCGAGATCAATACAAACGCTTAGTATAACAAGTATCAACCTATGAAAACCAAATACACCACCGAATATAACCTAGCAAAATTTCTTTTCCTTACCCTATGTGGGATACAAAACATAATTTCCATAACCAACTAACCATGCATTCATCAAACTTGATAAGTCTCTTAAACATTCCAAGTTCATGTGTCATTTACACCAAACCAGCAAACACAATGTATTCTATACAGTAGAGTGTAACTCTCTAATCTACTCGTAACCAAATGACACCAAATGATAATGCAGAGGCGCTAACTTTTGATAACCATTACCTCAGTAAATGAACCATCTAAAGCGTGAAACACTAGACGATTCAACATATTAACACATCACCAAATATATGTATGATGGAAGTGTTGCTGGAACATGATCAACACTTGATGATGTGTTGAACCATTCTTAGCCAAAAGAATTTTAAGAAAATTTGGCTAAAGTATAAAGAATAAACGAAAGATTAAAAACTACAATCGTACCAAATTGATTAAAAAGTAGTAACTATTAAAAGTTTATCATGGCGGGAAAATTAAAACCAGCATATTTGAGGCACTTTCTAAAGCTGGAGTACAGACTTGAAACACTATAATGAGTAATAAATCATTCATGTTGACACATTAAACTCGGAAAAAGTGATGATCCCTTGATGTCCTAAGCCAGAATAATAGCACTTCATAATTGGTTCTAGTGGTCTAATAGTATTTGCCTGCGTATACACTCAAATTAAATCAAGCTGGCTACTTTTTCATAGGTCCAAAACTTCTCATGTTGTATTATAAAGAATCTATAAACTTATAAATAAGATTTGGATTACCTATTAATAATTTCTGGCTTATAAGTAGCTAAAAAATTGATAACAGTAGTAATTTCTTCTGGTGCACCACAGATCCATGATATTAGAACGAATTTGGATAACATCATAGCCAAAAATATGAACCAACAACTCAATACTAATATCAACTTGTACAACTAGTAACATCATGAGTATATTAAGTAGCCAAAAGTTCTAGTCCTATGCCCATATGGATTGAAGTCAAAGTTTTCAAATAGAATAACTACGACAATTTTCTAGAGACTCACTATTGTAAAAAGGGTATGAAACCTACTAGTAACATTAACACCTAATGTTAAGACGCATAAATTTTTTTTTTTTTTTTCCCGTTCAAAAAATGTATTCAAATACAATATAATCAACTTGTAACAAATTCAACTCAATCAAGAACATTTGAAGCATACCCTGATGACAGTGAACAAATACAATATGACAAAAGTGACGCCAAACTAAAACAACGATAACAGGATCAATAAGTATTAATAATCAATTAATCCGTTTTCTAAAATTGCCAGTAATTGAAATGCAAATCGTTGACAAAATCGAGAAATAAAAAGAGAAATGTAACGGTTGCGAAAAGTTTGACAATTTGATAAATACTGAAGTTGAAGATAATAAAAACCTGCCAGTACTAATTATCTGCCCAGTATCATATAAACCCAGATACTAAGAACTGATGACACAAAGAACTCAATGAGCATACCTCCCATTTTAAAATTTGAAACAAATCCAATAACTATAGATCTGAGACCAGCATCTTTTAAGTCTAGAGTTGACCATTAATGCCAAAAGTCAAATCAAGATAAAAACGAAACGAACTCCATTATCAAGAAACCATTTCCGATAATGAAATCTAATGCACAGCTTGAACATGCGATCATGCATTGACAAAGAAAGAAACCTAAACCGTAACCAAATAAGCTAGCATTAAATCAAATATCCATAAACCCAATCAAATACATTCAATTATAGAACCATGATCAAGAACCATTTTCCGGATTACAAAATCGAATACACAACTTGAAAAGGCCATATTGCATTTACTAAGGAGAGTTTTCTCACCACGGATTCCATCCTTAAATTACCAAAATAAAAGCATCATCATAAGAACCCAATGATTCCCCTCACACGCCCGCCACAAATCCAAACAGACCAAATGTAAGGGCAAATGGTCGGGTTACGGGTCGTTTGGGTCATGGGTCAAAGGGTTTGGGTCGAACGGTGTCATGAGTCACATGGTAATGATTAAGAATTGGACTAAATGGGTCATGGTCGAACGATCGGGTCGGGTCCCCCCACTAGGATTATGGTGTATTCATACATGAAAGAACTTTTTTATACTTTTCGTCATTTTTTTTTTTTTGCGTTTTCCCCGTTGATTCGTCCGATTTCTTACGTTTTCGTCTGTCTTTTTATGTTTTCGTCCGTTTTTTTACGTTTTCGTCCGTTTTTACGTTTTTGTCCGATTTCTTACGTTTTCGTCCGATTTCTTACGTTTTTTACGTTTTCGTCCGATTTCTTAAGTTTCCGTCCGTTTTTTTACGTTTTCGTCCGTTTTCTTACGTTTCCGTCCGTTTTTATTTCCGTCTGTTTTTTACATTTTCGTCTGTTTTTTTACGTTTTCGTTCGATTTCTTACGTTTTCGTCCGATTTTTTACGTTTTCGTCCGATTTCTTACGTTTTCGTCTGTTTTTACGCTTTCGTCCGATTTCTTACGTTTTCGTCCATTTTCTTGCGTTTCCGTTGGTTTTTGTTTTCGCTTGTTTTTATGTTTTCGTCTGTTTTTTTACGTTTTCGCCTGTTTTTTTACGTTTTCGTCCGATTTCTTAAATTTCCGTCCTTTTTTTACGTTTTCGCCCGTTTTCTTACGTTTTCTTCAGATTTCTTAAGTTTTCGTCCGATTTCTTACGTTTTCGTCTGTTTTTACGTTTTCGTCCGTTTTCTTACATTTTCGTCCGTTTTCTTGCGTTTTCGTTCGTTTTTTACGTTTTCGCCCATTTTTTTACGTTTTCGTTAGATTTCTTACGTTTTCGTCTGTTTTTTACGTTTTCGTCTGTTTTTTTACGTTTTCGTCTGTTTTTTTACGTTTTCGTCCGATTTCTTACGTTTTCGCCCGATTTCTTACGTTTTCGTCTTTTTTACGTTTTCGTCATATTTCTTACGTTTTCATCCGTTTTTTTACGTTTTCGTCCGATTTCTTACGTTTTCGTTCGCTTTTTTACGTTTTCGTCCTTTTTTACGTTTTC
>BQNB010082124.1:18684-29420 GCA_026074375.1 Tanacetum coccineum | reverse complement strand
CAGGGGGTCACACCGTTAAGTACCTAAGTAAGTACGGTCAAGTCTTAGTTTACACATTTAAGCTAACGACTCATTGTATAAACTAAATCCCATTTTAAGTTTATATATACCGTTATCACTTGTGTAATGATACACAAGATCATTGTATTTATAATTCCGATGGTTTTTGAGAAACGTGAAATTGTTATTAATAAATGTACTTATTTATTAACTTGTTATTAATCCCGTTCGATGTCCGAATATCTTATGGTTCGACCGACGTGTTAAGTGTTTTATTTATTCACTTTTATTTCACAAACGTACCCGTAGGTTTTTAGTTGTTATACTTCAGTCCCTAGGTTTATAGAGTAATAACATTTATGCTTTAAACTTTCTAGTTGCGGGAAAGTCATAACTAGTCCTTTAACTTCCGAAATTTACAACTTAGGTCCTTATGGTTTTATAGTTTTCGAAATGTAATGAGTTCCAATCTTATACTTTTCGTTAATTACAATATCAGTCCCTCTAGTTTTAGGATTTAACTTAAGTGCTCAATTTGAATCCTTATTGTTTAGATATTTACGAAATTCGTCCTTAAAGCTCATGAGTTTTCAACATATAACTTTAACATTTTACTCAAGTTTCGAAAAGGGCGAAATTAGTCCCTCTACTTTCGGTTTTCTTTTCGTTATTTGACCACGAGCAAAAAGTTTAAAATAGTTTTTAAATTGCTTAAAATAGATCATAGAATTATTGGCTAAAATAATGCTATTCATTATCGAGCATATTTGTTGGCTTAACGAACGGCCTTAATGGGCCGTTAAGGCCGTTTAAACTTTCTAGAGGCCCGTTTTAGTTTAAAAAGACTAAACTAGCATAATACCTCGCGTGGGTCGTTTAACATAAATAACTCGGGGAGCTTATTATAGCTTATTTCGAGCTTATTGGGCCTGTAAGCCCAATAGCTTGGCCCGGTATACCTCTTAGGGTTTTTAGGCTTTCACTATATCATTTTAACTTGAATTAAGCCCCAATAATCTGTGTCATTTTCTAGCTTATTCGAAATAAGCCGATAAGCTTCTTAATAGGGAGCTTTGGGCCCGTAAGCCCGTACGGGTTTTAAAAGTGGTTTAGTTGGGTCATTAGGTCCGTATATAACCTTGTAGTCCCAATAAGCACAATAGGAGGTCCGGTTGCTTTTTTAGCTTATTCGATAAGCTTAATAAGCCCACCGTTTTGGGCCTATGGGGCCCCGAAAAGTACCGGTAAGATTCTATGGTTCGTTTCTATTTCTCTAGGGTCCAATAGTCATAAACTTTAGGTCTATTTTAAGCTCATTCACTCTCCACACGATCACCAATAAGCTGTCTTAGCTTATCGAGAGCTTATTCGCATGCGTGGGCTCGGTAATGGGCTAGAAGGCCCGTTAAGGGTTCGTTTGGTTTTAAAAGAAATACGAAGGGTTCATCTAGGTTCTTAAGCCCACGTTAAGCTCATTAAGCCGCGTAAGCTTACCAATAAGCTATTATGCATATTATGGTTCAATGGCTTACGTTTGGGCACACGGTAATAACAACGAGACCATCATGCCCGAAAGGTTTATTAGTGTAAACATAATGGCTTCGATAAAAATATCTACGTCATAATATATTGTCAGCATTTTCTAACCGTGAATCCGTGAAACAACGCTCTATTAACAGTCATACATGTTCCACACCCTCATGTCGTGACTACAACCATAGTTTACGTGGAGGTTTCCTTATATTCGAATGTTTTGCCAACCTTCGTTCGTTACTAGGTCACGTCGCTTGGTCCTTTATATTTAGCACTACACCCGTCGTTATACGCAATATCCTTTGCGTATAAAACTCCACAGTCATTTTATTTATTTACGAAACTCACGCAAGCACACCTCAGAAATATACGCGCCATATTGACAAGTATATATCATAACGAGTAAAAAAGGATTATGAATGAGTTAAAAATTACGACTACAAGGTCCTAGCTTTCCATGGTGCTAGAGTTATACGTTGACCCCGAACACTTATACACCCAAACGCGTATGATTACAAGTTCCAAAGTTTATTTCCCCAAATCCTTAGCTCGTATATTCCTTTTATAAGCTTGTATGATAGCCTAGTGAAGTTTGGGGTTTCGAATGAGGTCAAGGAGGGTATTTGTTGGCGTTTTAAAGACCCACACGCAAAGAGGGAATGTTTAAACCCTTTCGAAAATCTGTGAGAGCTTGTAAAGAGTGAAAAGAGGGAAAAGAGTGAGTGTGTATTTATAGGCAAGAAGTCTAGTTAGCTTTCCTAGTCCACACCCAAACCGAATTGTGCCCTAGAGGGCGGTTTTTAAGAGTTCTAGTTTATCACTCATGGTTTTTGCTAAACCATCATAAGTACAAGATTTAATTACCTAGGTGATGTACAAGATTGAGTTAGGTTAGGCAAATCTCAAAGATTTGTGTACACCATGCATATGCCGCGCCTAGACCAAAACAAAGGAGTCAAACATCTTAATCCCAATGTAGTAATTGCCCTTTAGGAGACCATTAGTACTCATATTAATTACCAAGGCAATGTACATGTCCTTAATAGGATCGCTAAGTAAGGACTTTTTAGTGATTTAGAAAATCTCTTAGACGTTTTGTATGGTCCTTGACCAAATTTTCGTCAATCAAGTGATATATACACAAGATTTGTTAAATTTTGTGTCTAGGCTTTGATACGTGTAAATGGTTTTGAAGTCTAGGAAAGTCCAAGGTATTTTCCGGGTGCACGTCCCCAATGTATTTTATCGCGAAACAAACCCTTTTTACCGTACCAAGTATAAAAAAATACGCAAAGTACGTAATTATCTATCTTAATAAAAATTTCTTACTGTTGGTTGATTAAACCTTAAATTTATTTGTGACCATTTACAAGTTCATAGATTATTTTGGTCTACGCGATTTACACAAATAAATATTAAAAGTAAACGCGTATCGGACCAAAATAAATAGTGATAAATAAAAGAGTACGTACAAAGACATGGTGAAAAATGAAAATGTTAACAGTTTCATAACAAGACATGATATCTGTTAGTATCTTGGAAATCCACTATAAGTGCCTTCTATACCCGATAGGGATAATTATCCCAATAGAATGTATATATACACTCACGCTCCCGTTAAATAGACCTCCGGTCAAGAAATTAACAGTTCATGCTGAATTATGGGCATAGTGGTTTAAACGCTACTTAGGCAACAGCCCGTAACGAGTAAATTTCTCGACGTATAGAACTTGTGTCCAATTTTATAACACAAGCACTGTTTCATCAAAAACCTAATTATCAAACATTTAATCAAAACAATTAAAAAATGGTGCTAAGAACTCTACCTCGAGTTTGTGAAATGAAAAAGAGTAAACGTCTAGAATAATGATCACATACAAAAACGAATGACGGTACAAAAACGAAACGCAACCTAAAGTAGAATATAGGTTTTCGACTTAGAATCGATTGATAGGAATATACGGATTATGTACAAATGTTTTTATGTAAAAATACTTGACTTTTGTAAATGTCCTTATAATAAAACTTATGATCGGTTGTTTGGTATGCGTATATATATATATAGAATTATATATATATATATATAAATATATATAATATATAATATAAATATATATATATTTATATATATATATAAATATTATATAATAGTATAATATATAATGTCAATAATAACGTTCAAGTAAACTATATTATAAATATATATTGTTCGCAATTTTTACAGCCCAATAATCCCAAATATGATTTAAAACCTTTCGACATAAGAGTTTTTATACTTTAATTTTCAAACACATCCCTAGGTCCATACATCCATGCTAGTGGCATCTCTCAACACGAGCACAGCTTAAACTGTCGGTAATAAATTAGATATGTAAGTAGAAACATAAAATAATGTATTTTAAATATGTATTTATTATATAAGTTTAATATATATTGATTTATCAAAATTATAAATAATAGTTTATCGAAAAAGTTTATATAAAAATATATTTACAATTTTAATCTAAGTATATAATCTTAAAACGAAAAAACATGAACTTATTCAATAAGCTACACCGTAGCTTTACGTCTTGGTGTATTGTATTTATGTTGGGCCTTGGCCCGTTAAGTCCAAAAATATAGTTTTACTTATCCATATTGTCCGATAAGCAAAACATTAAATAATAAACACGCGACTTAATAATAAGCTATTAATAAGCTCGCAATAAGCCACTCAATAATGAGCTGACCACATAAGCTCGAAAATAAGCTCATGTTGTTGGGCCTTGTATGTGGGACGCGGCTATAAGCCCAATAAGCTATATTCAGGCTTATTTATTAAGCCGAATAAGTTTATCATTTGTCCTTTCAAAATAAGCTAGAAAATAAGTTAACAAATATAAGCCGAAACAAAATAAGCTAAACAAACACTTCTTCCTTCTTTTTCTATTTTGAGCCGAACCAAATAATAAGTCCAATAAGCTCAAAATGATCAAAATAAGCTTTCCAAAAGCTTATTAACATAAGCCGAACATAATAAGCTATAACATACTATTTTTATTACACGAAAATAACCACGATCACAAAACTATGATTTCCTTATATTTCTTTTTATTATTTTCGAAATATATGCATAACCTTTTAAGGTTTATGTAGTTTTAAAATCTTTGTTTTTACAAAATAAGTTGTACAAATAGTATGTATGCATCAAGATGATTATGAAAGTATAAGTTATTAAAAGATTTGAAGACTTACAAAGTTTAAAGGTTTTAGGAAGATGAACAAGACTAACACAACCCAAATGTTGTTTAACTAATACCCGAATGATACAAATGATCAAACCTTCAACAAATCTTCAAGAGTTTTTTTATTAAAGATGAAAAGTTTATGGATTTACATATGTGCGTGTTTTTTTCGTGGGCTAGAGAGAACAAAAAAGCAAAAGAAAACTCAATGTTAAGTGTGTGTGAAATATGAATGAAACTATGAGATGTAATATGGTATATATGTGCAAGATTACTTCACACACTAAAAGTGTGTAGTGTGTGTGTTCGTGTAATATGACAAGGAGGGGAGAGGGGACCAATTTGATCCACCAATCAAAATAAAACTAGGACAAAAATGAGTTGTAAACCTTGTCTTATTGAAATTTGAATTCAACTTGGTCTCCAAGGTTACTTAGGGTATTTAGACGCATGCATGCATGCATGAGGATGGGGGACCAAAATGGTTTTTATTATTTTATGATGCTAGCGCTCCTTAGTTGATTTAATTTCCAAGCCTTCCATGTATATGCCTATTTTTAAACGAAACACAGTTTACGCAAGTAACGAAACGAATAACAGTATCTCCGAAAATTATGAAATTTTAAATACTGCCTTAAAATATAATAACGTGGCTATTGCCAAAATACTACAACGTTTTACGATTCTCAGATAATAACGGAATAACTTTCCGGTTAAACGTAAAAGTGAAACGAAACTTTAAAAATTCAAATTAGCGACCGGTAACGGCTAAACTAATGAACGGAAATTTACGGGGTGTCACAATTTTGACACGAACCGAACAACCCAAACATTGTTTAAATGAATACCCAAACACTCGTATCAACCCGGAATATCACGTTCTCGATCAAAGTTGGAAAATATATGGTGGTTGTGGTGGTGTAGGTGGCGGACGTGGAGAGCACACACACAAAAGTGTGTGTTTTATTTTTTTTTGAAATGTGATGATGAATGAAAAGCTAGTGGAAGGAATAATTAGTACTAAGTATCTCTAGACAACAAGGCTAGAAAATAGTCTCCTCGTCCCTTTTCCTTCACACGTCCTAACTAGCATCCAAGGGTTGTCGGGTTCATCTTTTCGTGTCGGGATCACTTAAATACTCGTAAAACTCAACCATAAAATTTACCCCAAAGTTAATTAGCATTTTTATTCACCTTAAAAATACTTTTCCTTAACCTAGAGTTTTACACGACATATTTACACTTAACCCACGTCAATACTCATTTCGGAATTAACGAAGTATCGGATCGTTTTTTCGGCATTTTACAATTCAGGGTCAAACCACCGGAATCAAGTAACACATAAATTACTTTCCTAATTGGATTTTAAATCACAATAAACCTAAATCACAATAATTCTCAACAAAATCGTCCACCGTCAAACGGTACAATATCTGAATAAACTGACTAAAAGTTTAAATAGCTCAAAGGCACTATAAATGAAATAAATTTTCAGAACCAAAAGATCAAAGGTTAATTTACCCATACTTAAAGAATTTTCTCCCGAAATTCACTACTAACATCACTAAACAAATGCGGGTCACTTCAATCTAATTGATGTTCACGTTCCCACGTGATTTTAGGGCCATGTTTTGAATTCCATCAACCTTGACGATGACATCCTACTACCTTCAGCTCTTAAACTCTTTTTCCAAAATTTTCACAGGCTCTTCCACCAAAAATTCAAACTTAACATAACTGAATCTCATCCAAAGGTACTTGTAGTGTTGGATCAGCCACACACTTCTTAAGGTTCGACAACCATTGGAATATGTCATGAACACCGTTCACCACTCCTCAGGCAAATCTAATCTGATAGGCCAAAAGGGCTAACTTTCTCATAATCTCAAACGGTCCAACAAATTTAGGTGCTATTTCCCCTTTCTTCCTCAAGCGTACACACCTTCCTAAGCGACACTTTGGCAAAGACTAGTCACTACACTAAAGTGTAGAGCTTCCTCCTCTTTCTGCATACTTTTCTGGAGATCATTGCGCAGCCTTAAGTCTATCTTAATCTGCGAGATATTTTCAGTAGTCTCTTGCCACTAACTCAAGTCCTATCTCAACTGACCCTTCTCCAAACTCAGGCCCAAATAAATTGGTGTGAAGACGATATCATGATCCGATATAATCGAGATCGGCACACCATGTCTAGCAACTATCTCATTCAAATACAATCTATCAATCTATCCATCTTATAATCCTCACGCATAGGTAGAAATATGAGGCAGACTTTGTCATCGGTCCACATGACCCAGATTGTGTCATGCCCCACACTAGTCTTAGGCCAATAGTCACAGAATCATAGCTATTCCTTCCCATTTCCATACAGGATCTCAGGTTGCTTAGAGCAAGCCAGATGGCCTTTGATGCTCAGCCTTAACCTTTAGACAAGTCAAACACTTACTAACATACTCAGCTATGTCCTTTTTCATTCCAGGCCACCAATACCTATCTCTCAAATCATAATACATCTTATCAGCTCCTGGGTGTACAGAGTACTTCGACTTATGGGCTTCATCCATTATCAGGGTTCTCACCTCACCCTTCAAAGGTACCTATATTTGAGCCAGTGTACAAAGTCCCCCCACATTCACTTCTTTGATTCTATCATTCTCATCCAAACCTTTCTGTAGGCTGCAAATCATCCATAGCCTCTTCTAAGCCGCAAAGTATCTATCCTTGATACTCGATGAAGGTGGGGGGGGGGGCTTCATATTCTTATCTATAACTTCTCTTAGGCTTTACTCTTTTCTTTTCTCCTACTTAGGGCATCAGCCACCACATTCGCCTTACCAGGATGGTAGCGAATTTCACAGTCATAATCACTAAAAACAACTCTAATCTAGCGAGCTTGTCGATATTCAACTCTTTCTGACTAAAGTATGCTGAAGCTCATTTGATCCGTATAGATGACCACTCTTTGTCCCATAACGATATTGACTTCAGAATCTTAAGTGCAAAACAACGACTGCACCCACTCCAAATATGGGTAGTATAATTCTTCTTATGAATTTTCAATTGCCTAGACGCATAGGCTTCACTTACCTCTTTGATTACCACAGCCTAGTCCTTAATCCATGACGCATCACTATATACCACAAAGTCTTCTGGTCAATCTCAGGTGAGAGATGACACAGGCGCATTACATACTTATCCTTCAAGGTTTGAAATGCCCATTTATTGTTCCTCACCCCAAATCGAAAGTCTCCCTTTACACTTCTGAGTCAACGTTAGTAAGAGTACGTAGCTATCTTAGAAAAGCTTCTCACTGAACCTATGGTATTACAAGCCAAATTCTAAGAACGAACGAACCTCAAGTCGGAGTTTAGGGGCTTTCCAATTCCTTAAAGCTTAATCTTACTAGGGTCTACAGGAATCCCATTACATTTAATACATGCCTGAAGAAAACTGTACTTTTCTTAAGCCAGAATCTCACTTAGAAAACTTAGCATACAGTTTCTCTTTTTTTGTGATGTCTAAGACTAACTTAGTGTTTACATGCTCCTCTGAGTGTTAGAGTAGATTAGATATCGTCTAGATACACTATCACAAAACTTATCAGATAAGGCTTTACAAACTATATTCATCATATCCATGAATACTGTGGTGCGTTAAGTCAGACATAAGGGGCTTTATAGTGAACTTGAAGATGTCTAGTATACGAGTTCATAACGCAGTCTTTGGAATGTCATGGCGTCCCGGTTCGCTCCCGATAACGATTCTTAGATAATAACGGAACAACTTCCCGGTTAAATGGAAAAGTTAAACGAAACTTTTAAAAATTCAAATTACTAAACGGAAACGGCTAAGTTATTGGAAGGAAATTCTCGGGGTGTCACAACACATTCTAAAGGATTCTTCTTTTTCTTAACAAACAATACCGGTGCTCCCTAAGGCGATGAGCTTGTCGAATGAAACCTTTGTTTTGGAGTTCCTTGAGTTGTCCCAACAACTCCTCCAATTCAGAAGGTGCCAAACGATAGGGAGACTTTGCAACTGATGTTTCTCCAGGGATTAACTCAATTTGAAACTCGTTTTCCCGAACATGCGGCAATCCAAACAGGTCATCCGGGAATACCTCGGGAAAAGCTCTCACTACTACTATCTCTTCTTGTTCCTTCTCTTTAGCCTTACCACTCATTAACTGCCTCATCTTTTCTTCCGGTTTCTCTCCTTATACTCTAAGCACCTTGCCATCCAGTAGCGGTATCCTAACTACTTTCTCATGAAAAATTATCTCAGCCTTATGGTCAGACAACCAATCCATTCCTATAATTACATCAAAGCTCCCGCTTCCAAAGGGTATCAAGTTAATGTCAAATACGTGACCTTCTATTTCTAGTTTGCACCCCCTAATAACCTTATCAATCTTTACTAGCTGCCCGCTAGCTATCTCAATTTCATAACTGAAGCCTAATTCACTGGACTCTATGCCTAACAGAGGTATAAAGGTAGTGGAAACAAAACTATAGTCGGCACTAGAGTCAAATAAGGTAGTGGCATAGTGATCGTTTAAAGTAAACGTACCCGTCACGATGTTCAGGTCCTGGCGAGCCTCTTCTGCTCCCAACATGAATGGCCTACCCCTAGCTTGGTACCCTTAGTTTCCACGACCTTGACCACCGTTATTAGCAACAACTTGGTTTGGACGGTTTCCTCTCGGTCCTTGTGCTCTATTTAATCTAGGACATGCCAGTTTGAGATGGTCGGTACTTCCACATTCATAGCATGATCCACGGGCAGGTACTGGGTTCTTTACATTTACCGGGTTCACATTCCTAGGCATAACTCTACAATCCTTTGCAAAATAACTCGGGCGGTTACAGTTGAAGCATGTGCGACAAGGCCCTCCGGGTGCATGGTAGGAGTTACAGGTGGTACACTTGGGCCAAGCACCCGTATTCTCTCTTTCTATAGGGTTTGCGGTTGAAGCAAAAGTATTTCTATTCCTAGTCCTCATGTTATCATCCCTACCATTCTTATCCTTGCTAGGCTCCCCCACATTTCCTCTTTTCCCAACCTTCTTAATTGATTCATTCCTAACAGCCTCATCGGTCAGTGCACCAGAAATCTACACAGCCTTCTGCATAGTCTTTGGCTTCGTTGCTGCCACTATCCCACGGATCTGTGAAGCAAGGCCATACACGTATCTCTCAATCTTCCTACTCTCTGGAGTCACTAAATGAGGAACTAACCTAGCCAACTCATGAAACCTATTAGTATACATAGCATAGCTAGCCCCGACCATGGCGTGATTCCACAACTCAGTTTCTAATTTTTGCATCTCATGACTAGGACAAAACTCTTCTATCATCATAAACTTAAAGTCATTTCATGACATACTAACTGCAACTTCCCGGCTTAGCGTGCAGATTTGAGAGTTCCACTACGTTAAAGGCTTACCCACAAATGAACCAGCAGTGTATTTCACTTTTTGGTCAATACTATAACCACTCATATCCTGCACGGACTCCATTTTCTAAATCCATCGAGTAAGAACTACAACACCTCCCTTACCATCATATTCCTTAGGGTTACAAGCTAAGAACTCCTTATTTGAACAACCTACCCGTTTGCTATTCACTAACACATTCCTAACGTTCTCCTGAACGTTCTCATTAACCACATTACCGTTTTGACTTCCAACATTTCCTTGGTTATCAACCTAAGATAGAATGGCGGGTAATAGGTTTCGCAATTGTTGGGCAATGATCGTTGAGAAGTCAGGTGCTCCCCCCACCCCCATTGACTCCCTCTACATTCCCATTGACTCCCTTTACGCCCCTATTAGCTCCCACCCCCTGGTCATTCCTTTGACCATTTAATTCGTCAACATGCTCATCATTACCTCCCCTAGGTACTCTACCCCTCCCACCTCTACCAACCCGTTTACCCATTCCCCCTCCTTGTGATTTAGCAACAGGCCGGCCAACACTT
>BQNB010082124.1:0-16977 GCA_026074375.1 Tanacetum coccineum | reverse complement strand
GATAATATCATCTACATAAACCTGTACCACTAAGATGTTGTCGTTGAAGCGTCTTATAAACAGCGTTGGATCAATGGTGCCTTTGAAGAAGTGATTTTGTATGAGAAACTTTGACAATTCATCGTATCATGCCCTTGGTGCTTGCTTTAACCCATATAGTGCCTTCTTGAACTTGTAGTCATGGCTTGGATGATCAGCATCGATGACACCTTCAGGTTGACATACGTACATGTCTTCTTTTAACGTACCATACAAGAAAGTAGTTTTCACGTCCATTTGAAATACAATGAACGATTTGTGTGCAGCGTGGGACAAAAATATCCTGATAGCTTCCATCCTAGCAACCAAAGCGAAGGATTCTTCAAAATCTATTCCTTCCTCTTGACGGTACCCTCTCATAACTAGAAGATTCTTGTTTCGGATAACCGTGTTCTCTTCATCATGCTTATTTTTGAATAACCATTTCAATGTAAGGGGTTTTATGTTGTTTGGAGCAGGAACTAACATCTATACATCAAGCCTTTTGAACTGGAGAAGCTCTTATTGCATTGATTCAATCCATGCAGGGTCGGTTATAGCCTCTTTGACATTTCTTGGTTTCATAGTGCTCACGATTAATGCATACATGCACATGTCACCATCAGTTCAGAGTTGATTTCTTGTCAAAACTGGTCGTGAGGGTTCTCCTATCACTTGTTTTTAGAGGGTGATCCTTAGTCCATAAATATTCATGAGGGTAAGATTGATAAAACGTATGCATGTTCGATGGATCCACATATTGTGAAGATGATGATTTAGCAGCACTTGTGGATGGTGGAGAAAATGGATTTACAAACGTATTTCCATCGAGCATAGCATTCAGAACATTATCAGCAACTATTTTGGGTATTTGTAGCTTGAGAGGATGAATTTGTTGGTGTTAGTGCGGTGTCTGCTATTGTTGTAGATGTCATTGGAGTCTAAAGAACTTGAGGTGCTTGAGCAGCCAGAGCAGTTCTTGTAGCAGCTGATGGTTGACCACCAATATAATCATCATACATAGCTTTGAACAGTAAATCCAATTCACGTTCAGTTGGTTTTTGAGTTGTTATTTGTGACAATCCGTCAATTTCAGGTCGTTATTTTATTCTCGAGTATTAATTATAATTTTCATTTTTATGTTGAAATATGAACTCACGACTAAACAGGAAGAAATTAGGGCTTACAATTGTAATTTACGCGACGTTTACAAAGAATCGGCGAATCCTACGTTAAGCATCGACGTTTATATTTTCAAAATGCCGTAGAAATATTTTTATTTCATTCGTTTTTATTTTTCGTATTGCGTGCATTTTCTTTTCGTACCTTACGTAAAATTATTAAGAACAATGTTTATAATTATTGTTCGTCTAGTACCGTACGTAAACTAAAATTTTCAGAGAAGTATCACGATTTTCGTAGAACTATTTTTAACTTGTTCGTTTTTACTTCGTGGTTTCGCCTTAACTTTCGTTTTATTTTACGTTAATACCCGTTAGCCTCAAAACTACCTACCTATCTAAAAATTTATACCCTAAACAACAATTATACTAAAAATTTAACAACAAATTGGTGAAGTTATCACCTCCTTGTGATGTGTCAAGACTTGAAGCAAAGACTAGGACACTTGTCCTAGTCAAATGCATGTCCAACTCTTATAAAAACTAACTTTGACTATTCTTCACACACACAAACCATTTGATAACCCAAAAATCTGCATTTCCTCTCTTGTCACCTCTATATTGACGCCAAGAACACACAACACAAACACAAATTCACAAAATTTACAAGATCAAATAAATACTACACTAGTTAGGATGGTTTCCTAAGTATAACACTACATTTTGAAGATGATTTAAAGAGGTTTTTCAAGAAAGTTTTCACACATTAGGGGCTGAAGTTATTGAAGATTTTATGGAGTCAATTGGGTCATAATAAGGTGGTGTCAAAAACATTTGGGTAAAGATTCAAGACTTGGTGTGAAGGAGTCATTTTGTTTGGGTGGTAATCATCATCTACATCATTTTGTGGGTATAATCTCTACTTATGTTATTAAACTTGCATTTTTCCATTCCAAAAGTATATGTTTAAATTAATTTTCTTGATGTATATGTAAAGTTTATGATGATCAAATAATAAAAACAAAGCATGCATGCTTAGATCTAGGTGGTAGATGAATGGATCAACTAGTAGAATCACTAGAAAACACATAAAAATTTGAGGCTGTAAAGAGCAGAAAAATACGAGTATCTAGGTTGGTCAAATGGGTGATATTGCTTGTAAAAATGGTAAAGCAATGCCTTGTGATGATGTACTAATTGGCCATGCAATGGAAAGTTAAAAATGAGTGAGTTATGCCCTTTTTACTAAAAGATGTCAAATCTGACCTTGCTGGACAGAACGTATAAAAAGTCATGATTGCACTCTGAGTTAAGTAAAAACCTATAACTATGAGATGTAGATAAACTCATGTAGGATCTGTACCAATTGGATGATCAACCAATTCCT
The DNA here is from genome assembly GCA_026074375.1 of Tanacetum coccineum. Lineage (NCBI taxonomy): Eukaryota > Viridiplantae > Streptophyta > Magnoliopsida > Asterales > Asteraceae > Tanacetum > Tanacetum coccineum. The sequence continues at coordinate 14,451 of BQNB010082124.1, read as the reverse complement.
TATGGTTTGAAAATGGCATCAAAAATGGTGAAAGTGAGTTTTCAGCCAAAAATGATAATTTGACTTTTGTATAAAGAAATGACTTTAAGTATATGTCCACTCAAAATTAAGTATAAAAATAACTTATAATCTATAATGTACACTTAAAAATGAAAGTAGAAATATAAATATTATAAGTATATTATTTATAAAACTTATTACGTTTATATCCATACTAAAAATTATAAAGCGTTTTTACGACGAAAACCCGAGGTGGTAGGACCCACTTTTGGGAATTTTTGTATGATGAACCTACTGATAATAAACTTAATCCGACATCGAAAACCCAAAAAATTTATATAAGATATACACATAAACCCAAAATAAGCCATAAGACTTAAATGGGCCACTAGGCCCAAAATACACTAATGATATTTATAAGACCTATTGGGCTTAGCATTGGGTCCAACCCACTTGGGCCTAATATTTGGACTAAGGTCTGGTCATGGACTATTAAAATGGACCAAATTACTTAATGGGCTTATAATTAGGCCTATTGGGCTTTTTGGACCAATTGGGTTAAAACTAGTAAAATTTAGCAATTAATAAAAACTAGTAAAAATGACATACTTTTTACTTAGAAAACTTAAGTGTGATTTAACTTACCCAATTATAACTTGATCATCATACCTACATATACATACTTGTCTATTTTGGAGTCATTAGTAATTTTTACAGACATAAAAACCTAAAACCAATACATTTTGTATAGGTTTCGAGTGATTGTGTGCCGACGTCCAAGTTCGTTTATCGCCGATCTATTTTCTTCTGATATTATCAAGTGAGTTCATAGCCTCGCATTTTTACACTTTAATTGTTTTAGAAACCCGCGAGGGAGATAACATGCTTGTTTTTAAAATAGAACACAAGGGACCCGAATGTATGCTAGTAGTCTTGATTATTATAAGTTAGCTTAACTCGCTAAATAAAAGTCCCGCGGAAATCATGAATTGTTAATTGCCGGGAAAAAGGCATACGCTTATACATGAAATAGTACTATTTGGAGATTACCACCTCCGATCCGTGACGACTAGCTATCGTCTTGTGTTGGGAACATAACACCACGGATGCATTGTATAGAGAATAAGATACACTCATAGCGAGGGTGTATAGTGGGCATTATATTGAATATATGGTAAGGTTCGATGTCATGAGGCTTATAATAATCCCCCTATAACGTTGTCTGATCCACATCGTTATATCCTGATAATTTTGAAAAATGATACTTGTGTTCGGAAAATTTTATAGTTTATATATATAAACTCTATGGATTCACTCAACATTATTGTTGACGTTTTAGCATGTTTTATCTCAGGTACTTGAAGGTAATTCGGATTGATGGAGATATGAAGGCCCGCTAAATAATTATTCATTCGAAAACGTTTTGTAAAACGTTGTATGATGTTGTAAAACTTATTTGGGACCGTGATGTAAACTTTTATTATTCGAATGAATGAAATTTTCTTAAAACGTCTCTTTTTGAGTCGTTTTCTATGATTTGAGTTATTGTGCTATGACGTAACACCATTTGACTCTTCCGCTGACATGACGCTGAAATGAGGGTGTTACAGATTGGTATCAGAGCCTAAGTTATAGAGAACAAAAGATTTTCAAAAGAAGAAAATGAATAAAAGAATTTTTGAAATCTTTTGACTATAACGGTGCAAGAAGAATCTCCGAATTACCGACAAGACCGGATTGAGAAGTTTTATTTTGATATATATATATATGAATTTATATATATGTTGTAAATTTATTAAATGTTAATTATGTAATTATTTAATACTAATACGAGATAATTATACGACGCAGATTGTCATGGAGAACCCTAACTCCCCTAACGAGTCGAACGAAGCTATTCCCGAGCCGAACCACGTTGAGGATGCCCATGATCCCAACGAAATGGTTGACATTCCCGATGATGAGGAGTTAGTAGATTATGATGGGGATGAGGAAGAAGAACCTGAAGAAGAACCTGAGGAAGAACCCGAAGAAGAACCAAAACCAAATAATGGGCATGAGGATCAGTTTGCCCAACACCCTAACCCACAACCCGGTAATATGAATGGTTGGTTAGAGGAGGATGATGATATGAATGAGAATGTTAATGATGAGGATATCAAGGATGAGGATGTCGAGATTGAGGTTGATGATGAGGCCGAGTTGATCTTTCCTTATGAGGTGAAGGGTGACCAAACCCCGCCACCTAGAGATGAGTCTTTTGATTCTGAGCCGCCTAATGTGGAGTCATCTGATTCTGTATCGTCTGATTCTGAGTCAGAGGATGAGGAGGCTGATATTGCACTTGGGCCTACTGTTGGGACTGCTACCCAAAGGCCGTTTGCTATCCGTGATTTCCCGAGGGGTATATATGAGGTGGGGGAGTCATCTTCTGCTCATGACTCATCCTATGTTGGTGGATTGGAACCTTGGGCATTGAGGTGTGACTTGGAGGCTACCCGTACTCGAGCTAGACTTATTGAGGCTGAGGTAGGTACCAACCATACTGAGACTGCTCTTTTGGACTCGAAGATTAAGATAGGTGAGAAGGAAAGAAAGATACTTGATCATGACTTGGGTAATGTTAAAAAGACTTTGAGTAATGTGGTTGAGAGATTAAAGATTCTTGAGTGTGGAGAAAATGCAACTTTGAAGAAGAAGTTGAAGGATAAGGAGATGCAGTTAGTGATTGCTCGCATGGATTTTATTTGTGGTTGGTAGTGGATTTGTTTGGGTTAGAGTTATGTCATGTATGTTCATCAACACTTCTTTTTCTGTTTTCATTTCGGAAGACTAGTCCAACTGGTATAAACCGGTGTTTGACTCACTGAGTCAGCTCGGTTGTCGAGTTTCATTCTCGATCTGCATCATTTTTGGAATTGACCTTGAATCTGTTAAGCATATCGAGTTTAGTCCATTCAACATATTTTCAGAATTTGACTTCCGAGTTTGATTGTTGACCAAAAGTCAAACGTCCTCGAGTTGCACTTTTGCCAAAACTCAAAACGTTATAAAAACAGTTATGTTACACTTCGAGTTTGACTTCGATTTTAACTTCCGAGTTCGGTGCAGATCCGAAAAGTAGCACTTAATTGTAACCCAAATACGATAAAACTGTAATCTGGCAATCCCGATTGCATAAAACACAACCGAGTTTGATAACAATTAAGCACTTATTAAGCAGATATAGACCAGATCTGATGAATAAGCCAAATAAGCACAAAAACTGATTTAATCAACAAATTAAGCATAACAATAAGCTGCTGAACTGAATGAGCTAATCAACTTGGAAAATCAATCTAATCTTTAAATAGCTGTAATAGCCGACATTCTGATCACTGCATAAGTTGGGTACGAAAATACGCTGCTGACGTACTAAATAAGCTCAAATAAGTTGCGTAATAAGCTGATCAGAATAAGCTAAAACATCACGAATCGCTCTTGCAGCTCTGATACCACTTGTGTGATTTCTCGATTCACGATCTCGGGAGGTCGGGGATGATGGAAATATATAAAAGCCATTTTAGAGAGAGAAAGTAGTTATTATTGAATGATTAGTGAAAATTATAATTGTGAGGTTCACCCCTCTAAGGAAGATTAAAGGGGGTATTCTATCTTTGGGCTAATTACACTTCTAGTCCTTGTGTTTTAGACTATAAGGAAACTAATGTAATTTCCATATAGACACCACATTTTTAATCCTAACAACAGTTAATACTGCTATAGCACCCCCATTTTTACATAGAAACATAAAATATGAATGATAACAAGTTTTAGCCATCTTCAAGTCCATGCCACTCCATGCCATAAGTTGCTCAATTTCCTAGGATAAACATGCTAAAAAGGATCAACACAATGGTTGAGTGAAATTCATAGGCTTATGGTAAATAGTTTGAGTACGAATTATAGTGTAATAATTACACGAGCACCATTATTATGGAAAACAGTATTATTATGGAAAATAGCATTATCATGGAGAATAGCATTATTATGGAGAACAGTTGAATGCAAGTCATCATAATGGTAATAATTGCAACAAATACAATTATCATGGAAAAATGGTAACATTATTATTGCACCTAAGCTCATGACACCAATACGTTAACAGGGAAAATCACCGTAGTAACATTGGTTGAGGAACAAATATCCCTGTGGAAAAGGTAACTTGCCAAGGTTACCCATTAGGTTAAATATAGTGCGTTTGGCTACCCTATGAATGGGTATACAAACAGGAGTCGTCACCCCCAATAGATCTATTCACAATATTCACGCTCACTTGTAAGCAATTAATGGTTCATGATATGGAAATAATGGCACTGGAAGCTACTTAGGCAATAATATATCTGGATAGCATACAGAAAACACTTGCATTCATGGTTTATACGGGTTTATAAAGTATTCAAAAGATTGAAATGTGAGGTTATGAACTCATTAAGTCTTTGAAAAGTAATCACATTGTTATAAGATAAACGAGTATGTAAAAGAGTTTGTAAACAAGCATGTATCCCCCTCGCGGGTTTATAAAACATGTAAATAAGTAAAGGCGAGGTTATGAACTTCACCTTAACAGTACTGGGAAATCTGATTGATGGCAAAAGTATTTGAAATGAAAGTAACGGCTTCGTCACGTAACCTGGGATAATATGTCGAGTCTTAATTTGATTGAATATGTTTTAGATTATAAAGTATAATGTATATCTTTGATTGAATTATTATGGAGTATTGTATCACCGTTCAGGCCATCATAATTCAGAGGTCATTCAGTAAATGTTTGAGGAGCTAGGGCACTTTAAATCGTAAACCCAACAACTCAGTCAGAACGTAATACCAAGATGAAACCCCTTAATATGAAGCTCCCTAGTATTGTGGTACGATATAGATTCGGGACAGGATTTTTAAAAGCACATTGATGATGAATTATATAATAGTTATAACATAATCGGTTTTAAGCGTTTTGCTCAATAACTGGAAATGATAAGCACGTCAAGCGTTAATTAAAGTTATGTCTTATAAGGTTTTGAACACATTTCTACACTTTTTCAAAATGTTACATTTTAGACCCTTAAGAATGAAAAATGGCAAAATATACCCTTGGAGTTTTCACTTTTACAAGTTTGGTCCTTCTAGTTTAAAAGATGTACAAAGTAAACCTTGTACTTTGGAAAGTGACATAATAGACCCCTATAGTTATAACTTTAGAAATATCCTAAAAAATAGCCGTTGTATTATAAGTTTTCAAAAAGTTACAGTTATACCTATTCATGAACTTGATTTACAAACAACGTCTAAAATCCATAATAATGATATTTTCAATTATAAAGTAATTTATAGGTTATAGCTTATTAATATAAGCTAAAATATGAAGGTTTAACAAAACAAAAGTTCAAAATAACGATTCGTTAAGCCGGAAATCAAAACAGGTCGAATTAGGGTTTTTAAACAAAAACGCGTAGGTTTTTAATTCAAATTCCTTCAAGAATCAATAAAGTTGTTATATTAAAACTAGTTAAGATAGATTATAACAACATTTAACTATTATAACATTTGGATTAAAGAAAAACATAGAATTAGGGTTTATGGGTTCAGTTTTGGATCAAAATGGAAAAACGCTAGAATTTTAGATTAAAAGCTTTAACATGAGTTCATGCATGATCATATGAGTATTATATGAATGTAGGAGCAGGTATGAAGATTATATAACCTGGGTTTGAGCTTTGAGAATCGAAAATGGAGGAAACGGTCGAAATGTACTCGTAGCTAGTTTTTCTTCTTCGGGGCTTCAAGGCTTCAATATTTCTCTTGATTATTGTTATTGGGATCTCTTAGGAACTTCTTGAGCAGAGATTTGCTGCTATTGTGGGTTATAGAGAGAAGATGTGGGGGATGAGTTGAAATGAAGGGTGGTGTCCCCTTTTTATACTTGAAATCCCTTTAGAGGCCAAGGAAACCTTAGAGGCCAGTTTGGCCATTGTGGGCAGCTAGGGTGATGTAAGGAGATAGGGTTGTGAAGTAGCTAGGCTAGACGTAGGCTAAGAAGTGTTTGTTTGGGTTGTGGTGCGCGAGGTAGACGAACGAGACAAAGAGGAGGATGTGGAGTCTTGGTGACTAAGTTGTGAGCTTAAGCACCTTGTAAACTGCTTATGCATGAAGGAGGTGCATCATGGAGGTGCTTGATTACATGGTTATATCTTAAATGGCGTGTCAAAATAACGAGAACAGGTATCGCAAGTTTTGAATAGGCTCGGTTTAGGGTGTTTTCTTGCTCATTTTTTGAGTACATTTGATTAGTAATGATAGATTATGGATTACAAGACTTATATTAAGGGTTTACAACAAGATTTGATTAGTGGTTCATGTTTAAATGGGCTGTGTAGGTAAATGGAGCGCGGTTTGGAATTAGGGTTCGATTAGGGTTTCTTTGATTCAATTCGTGTACATTGTTGTAAAAATGGTGAAATGATGATGGAATGTGGTTTGCAAAGTTGTAAATTATGTATTTACAACTTGTTTGAGTAATGGTTTGGGTTTACAATGGATAAAAAAACCAAGAAACGGGTCATGGTTTAGTATTTAGCTCGGGTTAGGGTTTCTAGGTTTGAATTCATGAAATCTTATGAAATGAAAAGGAATATGGATTGTAAATGAAGTATATGAGTTGCTTGTAACTTGTACTTAATAGATTGTACAAGATTCTTAGGAAAACGAGGGAAAAATAGCTATTTTAGATGTTGTGCATTAATGACTTGTACATTATGCTTTAAAGGACTTGTACATTGACTTGGAGGGAGTTTATATTTCAATTGAGATGTTATATTACTTGTACATATGCTTTAGTAGCTTGTGCATTCACTTTAGATATTAACCTTACATGGAATTAGGGTTTTAGAGGTATATGATAACGGTTTAAAGCCTGTCTTGATATAACGTTGCCAATGGTACATTATATAAGTAATGTACTTTGTAAAAATGATATTAAGATATTGACTTGACATATTATGATGTTTATTGACATATATGATTGTCATAGGTAGATTGCGTGAGCTTGTTAACTTTAGTTATGCAAGTTACATTGCATAATAAGAGATTAAAGCAAAAATTTCCCTGTGAAAAAGTGATATATCATATAACATAGAGATATTACATTGGTGAACATTTCGGGTTATTATAGTCCCCCAACCTTACAGAAATATCGTCCAGAGATTTAGTTGAATGATGGAGTGTAAATGTTCAGAGATTTATTCATATGAAGATAATATGAAGTAAGGGATTTGTTCGTACAAACGGATCACAATGACAGCATGTTGTTTGTACACTATGCCCATTATACTTTTCAAAGCCTACTTATTTATAATTTTTCTTACAAAGAGAAGCGTCCAAATCCTTATAACTGAGAATTTATAAATTCATAGTTCGGAGATTTTTATTTCCTTATTGAAATAAAGAAGCGTCCTAATTCATTTCAAGAAGACGATTATAAATCATCCTACCTAAGTACAAAAATATGATATTAAAAAGGTGATATACATAAATGATATGATTTTCTCAAAATCATAGAAGGTAATAAGAAGAATAATGAGACATTAATTGCAATGATGTCCATATCTGTCGTATTTCAATGATAATAAGTGTTTCAAAGGTATGAGGGGAGTATAATAGAGTTAATGGAATTGACAAACGATGGTCGAGTTGTTGATATCACCAGATACACAAGATGAAAAGATTCATCACTACTTTATTATTTCATGGATAACTTTTTCTTACATATCTTACATCATCATGTCTTGTGGTGGGATTCTAGATAAAAGTAATAGATGACAAGGATAATAGCTTAGTATTTAAACTTATGAAGTGTGTCCCATAAGATTCTTCCAGTTATCCTAAATAAGGGAGATCATGGATTCCTCAAGTTTCATTTCTAAATCAGACATCCTTTAGAAGCGAACAAAAGCAATCTTTGTCTCTCTGTACCATAGCTTCTTTTTATAGTTTACAGTATCTGTGTACGGGCTTCCTTAAGTTTGGTTTTTTACTTCATCAAAATCTCTTGGTATGATTATCCAACCATTAACAAGTCTTTCTTCCATTTTCTCAATGCGGTGAAAAGAAAGTTCTTCTAAGTAATATAAAATATCTTCGATTTGTTTCTCATGATGCTTCAGATGTTCCTTGATAGAACTTTTTCCTATTTCAAATATCTGAGGTGGGGTAGGAGTATAGACTGAGAAAGATGGTGGTTCTAGATTATAAGCTTGCTTCCGGGATGAATTAGATAACGTAGTTGAGGAAGAAGATGGGGAATGGATTTGCTTCTTTGGTGGTAATAATTCTTTAGGAACAAAGAAATATCGGGGATCAAACAGTAGTGTTGGTGGTAATTTACAGAGATGGACGTTTAAAATAATGAGGAGTAATAGGATTGGTGGTGGAATAAGTGTTCTTTATCATAAATTGCTATGCACATCCTTCAACATAATAGGATTATTATAGAAAAGTGAGGATGTTGGTAGGATTATATCATCCCTAGAATCTTCTGAAGAGTTAAAAGAAGTGCTTCCCGATGAAGCCGAGGTATAGTGATAAATATTCAAGTGGAAAACAGCATTTTCCCATATCTAATTGCTGCTGAAGTGATGGTTAGTATGCGGGGACGATACATGACTGTTACAAACCCAGTGGAGAATAACATAAGTTATAATAGTATAATAGTTATGTATTTTACATATTATTCAGGAAAAAATAGTGGCACCTTCACAATTCAAGGAATGTAGTGGCACGGAGGATATTGATGGCAAAAGAAAAGTAGTTATAGTTAAGTGTTGGGAATTATATTTTGAGTTGATAAGACAAAACACGAATGAAACAAGATGGAAACATGAAGGACCAAATTTGTAGTCAAAGAATACTACAAAAGATTTGGTCAAAGATAATGATTGAATAACTGATTGATTTTATCATTATTAGTTTCCATGTAAACCTTGACTCCTTATACTATAAAAGGAGGTCTAAGGTAAATAGTTTTTTGTATCCATCATAGTTAGATCTCTCAAATGAGAGTCTAATAGTTAGCTTATTAGTTTATGTAATAGTTCATAGTCGACTGATTAAAGTCGAATAGTATACAATTTATGAATAAAAACCTTGTTCATAACATTGTTGTTCTTAATTGTTATTCCGCTGCGTGATCAATGTTATGATATCCTAGATGGGCAAAACAATCTATGAAGCCTACAATTAGGTTTTTACAGTTGGTATCAGAGCGGGTTGCTCTTGATATCTAGGGTTTATACAAGGTTTGTGTGTCATTTTTATGAAGAAAAGATGTTCGTATTAGTTTTCGGTGAAGAGGCGAATTCGGTGACACTAGGGTTTTCACAAACCCTAATTCAGTAAGTAGAAACATTTGTTTTTCATCATGTGTTGCTGAATGAATTCATTATGCTTTCATGGATTATTTATTTGTGGTCATGATGGTTGATGATTAAACGACAAAGAAAGAAACAAGAGGCCTGGATTGAATATAGATACTGGTGTATGATGTTTGAAGATGACAAGAGCAGGTTCATTCATGGTGTTTTTACATCAGATCAGGTGGAATTTTAGTGTTCTTTAATGGAAAAGTTATTGGACCCGTGCTTAAAGGAATATTGATTAGGGAATGGACATATAAAACCTAACTTGTAGGGTTTATAGAGTATGTGGATTTGGTGTGCGAATTTTTAGGATTTGCTAAAATAAGAATTGTGATTTATTCCCTTAATAAATTCGTGGAGGTTAAGAGGCAGATTTGGTATGGTTTTTAAAGTCCTAACTTGTTGGTATATATGAATCCTTATTGATAGGGATTATTTTGTTTCCATATATATTTGGATGTGATTTTGATGAGAGCGGACTTGGGATTTGATTAATACTGCTTGTATGTGTGGTTAATACTACCATGTTTAAGTTAATACTGGTAGTTGTTGAGTTAATTATGCTCACCCAAGGTTAATACTGGTCATACGTTTTTAATACTGGTCGCTTCGTGGTTAATACTGCTCCTTCAGGGTTAAATCTGCTAGTGTTAAGCAACAGTACAGTAACAGATTTTGTGTCACTAACGGGTATGGAAGGAAGGAGCATGGGCCTTTGTGACAGTTTTGCAACATATTTGTGACAAGTTAGTGACATGATAGTGACAGATTTGGGACAGAAAAAGTGTTGCTATTTGGTTTGAATGTTAATTCTGCTAGCATTACTTAGTTAAGTCTGCAAGGCTTATGGTTAATTTTGCTAGCTTTGTTCGATATGGGACAACATGGACGTGTTTGGATCTCGAAAAATGATGAAATAGTGGCTCGTTTTTGGGATTATTTTGAAGAAAATTGGTTATTGCCTATTTGATGTTGTAGTTGGGTTTCACATGTGCGTGTCTTATCATATCTTAAAGTATAGTTTTGCAGGATATGACTTTTAAAGATAACTTGTTTGTGCTTAATTGTTGGTGACGAAGACTTGATGAATCTAGCAAAGGTGTACGATCTACCTTATGATGCTTACTACGTACATTTGCTATCACTTTAAGGAGTTACGTTGTTGTGCTCAGTATCTCATTTTATAGGATAAATGAGGATTTTGTCAAGAGATTGAGATCTACTTATATGTTTGTCTTGGTATAAGTTTGACGTCATTGTGAAGTGTGCAAAGGACATAAGACACAGTTGGGAATTCTACTTATTCAAAAATGGGTTATACTCATTTTTTTTCATCAATAATTACCACTTGGAGCCTACTGAGTTCGAGATTCAAGAAATGGTTAGCATACTTTCAAGGGAAGCTTATTGTTAAATGTTTAACCATCTACATGTACCACTTGAGGGGAAGTGTTCACAAGTTGCTTATCTACAGAAGACCCCTATTTGATGATGACAAAAAGGGGAAGAAGATTTGATGATTTGCAGCTTGATGATTCTTGGTGGTATAGCATGAATTAAGGGGAAGTTTCATTCGTATATCAACTTCAGGGGAAGTTCGTGCTTATTGGGTTTTGTCATTATCAACTAGGGGAAGATTGTTGGGAATTATATTTTGAGTTGATAAGACAAAACACGAATGAAACAAGATGGAAACATGAAGGACCAAAGTTGTAGTCAAAGAATACTACAAAAGATAAGAATTAAAAGATTTGGTCAAAGATAATGATTGAATAACTGATTGATTTTATCATTATTAGTTTCCATGTAAACCTTGACTGCTTATACTATAAAAGGAGGTCTAAGGTAAATAGTTTTTTGTATCTATCATAGTTAGATCTCTTTGATGAGAGTCTAATAGTTAGCTTATTAGTTTATGTAATAGTTCATAGTCGACTGATTAAAGTCAAATAGTATATAGTTTATGAATAAAAACCTTGTTCATAACATTGTTGTTCTTAATTGTTATTCCGTTGCGTGATCAATGTTATGATATCCTAGATGGGCAAAACGATCTATGAAGCCTACAATTAGGTTTTTACATTAAGGTTTTAACCTTGTTCTCTATAACCATGGCTCTGATACCATTCTATAACACCCTCATTTTTACAATATAGCAGCGGAAGCTAATATGGGGTATTGCTTCATAGTACAACAGTCACAATCATAGAAAATGACTCAAAAGAGACGTTTTTAAAAGATACGTTATCATTCATTAAAATCAGAGTTTTACAAAGGCAGGTCCCAAAATCTAGAAACATAAAATATGAATGATAACAAGTTTTAGCCATCTTCAAGTCCATGCCACTCCATGCCATAAATTGCTCAATTACCTGAGATAAACATGCATAAAAAGGGTCAACACAAAGGTTGAGTGAAATTCATAGGTTTGAAATATAATAGTTGAATACAAGTCATAGTGTAATAATTGTACGAGCACAATTATTATAGAAAACAGTATTAATAGTGTTCATTATTGTATCTAAGCTCATGGCACACAAACTGACTTGTGTATATATATACCCAAATTGTTGTGATATATATATATATATATATATATATATATATATATATATATATATATATATATATATATATTATATTATTATATATGTCTATAAGATAATGACCCGTGTGGTAATTGCCCTTATTACGGTGATTATGCAATATAGTGCGTTTGGTTACCTATCCGGCTAACACAAACGGGATTCGTCAATCCTGATAGATCTATCCACAATATTTACGTTCACTCGTAAGTGATTAATGGTCCATGATAATGAGGGACTTTTGGCATAAAGTGACTTAGATCACAAGCAGTAATATGATAGCATATATTTAGAAAACACTTGTATTCATAGTTTATAGCATGTATCCCCCTCACGGGTTTATGAAAACATTCAAGAGATTTAAAAGTGAGGCTATGAACTCACCTGATAGGTAGTTGTAATAAATATTCTAAAATGAAAGCTGATGACCTTATCATAATCTTAACAAGGAAGGTTGATATAGCAAAATGATAGTAAACAGTCACGTCACGCAACCTGAGTAAATATGTCAAGTATTAGGAAGATTGTATTCTAGAACTTTGGTTCTAAGAGTTTAATATTGTTATGAGTTTGATTGGATATTTTGGAATTATTGTTTATCACGTTCGGGCCATCATATTTTCAGTAGTCATTTTAGTAAAGTTTGAGGAGTCAGGGCACTTTAAATGTAAACCAGCAAAACACAGTCAGAACGTAATACCAAAATGAAATTCCTTTAATATGAAGCTCCCTAATATTTGATACGATCTAGATACGGGAAGGTTTTAACGCACATTGATGATGAATTATATAATAAGTTATACATAATCGGTTTTTTAAGGTTTTGTAATAAACTGGAAATGATAAGCACGTCAAACCGTTAATTAAAGTAGGTCTCTTAAGGTTTTGAACACATTCTATATATTTATTAAAATGTTACTTTTTTAGGACCCTTAAGAATGAAAAATGGCAAAATATACCCTTGGAGTTTTCACTTTTATAAGTTTGGTCCTTCTAGTTTAAAAGATGTACAAAGTAAACCTTGTACTTTGGAAAGTGACATAATAAACCCCTATAGTTATAACTTTAGAAATATCCCAAAAATAGTCCTTGTACTTATAAGTTTTCAAAAGTTACAGTATATACCCCTTACATGAAAATGATTTACAAAACAAGTCCAAAATCCATAATAATGATATTTTTCAATATGAAAAGTAATTTATAGGTTATAGCTTATTAATATAAGCTAAAATATGAAGGTTTAACAAAACAAAAGTTCAAAATAACGATTCGTTAAGCCGGAAATCAAAACAGGTCAAATTAGGGTTTTTAAACGAAAACGCGTAGGTTTTTTTTTTCAAATTCTTTCAAGAATCAATAAAGTTGTTATATTAACATTATAACAATATTTTACCATTATAACATTTAGATTAAAGAAAAACATAGAATTAGGGTTTATGGGTTCGGTTTTGGATCAAAATGGAAAAACGCCTAGAATTTTAGATAATTAAAAGCTTTAATATGAGTTCATGCATGATCATATGAGTATTATGTAGAAACATGTAATCTTATGATCAAACCAAGAACAAGAGTGAGATGTGGGTTGTGATGTTAGAGAGAGATTGGATGGAAAAATGGATGAAGTGTATTAAGATGGAATATGAAAATGTGGAACAACCAACCCCTCTCTAAGACTAGGAGAGGGTTTATATACTTCCTATTGTGGCTGACCCATGGGTTCTAATGGGCTTCCCATGGGACTTGGGCTGGACTAGATTACTAATCTAATCATTACATAAACTACGAGCTAAGACTGTTACAACTTGGAAGTGACTGACACTTTTTGTGTTTCCAACAAGGCGAAAGAATGGTGTTGTGTTATGTCCAAGGTAGTGGTAGGCGGAAGAGGAAAAAAGGTGTTGGTTGCGGTAGTGGAAGGCAGGAGAACTACGAGAGTGGAAGACGGGATTGCGGTATGATTAGGATATGGGATCCCAGAATCATGAGAGTTTTTCAAGACAACACCTTGAGGACAAGGTGGTTTCGAAGGAGTAGGGAATAATACGGCCCGGGCTTTATGTCATGGGCTAGTATATCTATCATTATATTTATGTTTATTTAGGATATGTCTTTGTGTTAGGAAAGTATTTATGTTGTCTCTTTATTTAGGAAAGTGAATAACTTGTGTTAGGAAAGTGTCAAGTTAATAGTTTATCTTGTAGTTAGCTTATGATCCAAGCCATGTCTTTTATTCGTATATATACCGAATCATTCTTCATTATTATCAATCTATCAAGTAAAAGATCAAAACAATTCTAATTCTTCTCTCTATTTTCTGACGGAGCCAGCACACGCTTGAAGTGGTGCCTTATCCCGATACAACCCCTAACCGGGTCGTATCAGTCAGTGAGTATATTTATAATTTGGGATGCAACAAA
>BQNB010082123.1:9964-29420 GCA_026074375.1 Tanacetum coccineum | reverse complement strand
CTATTTATCAAGTAAATCTTTTATAAGATAATATAATGGTTTTTATCTTTACATGTAGTATTTCCACATTAAATAAACAAATCGAGTCTTACCATTTAAGATGAGATGGAAAGGTGATTGTATATATGTAATTTAATACTAGTAGAAAAATACTATCTCCGTCCCAAAATTATTAATCCACATAAAAATAACACAGAGTTTAAGAAAAAATCATTATTATAGTTTTTTCTTTCTTACTTTTGGCAGAATGACAGTTTTACCCTTAACTAATTAATTTAAAACTTCTTTAATATTTGTAATAATAACCTCAAGTGAGGATAACATGATAAAACTTCTTTAATATTTGTAATAATAATCCACATAAAAATAACACAGAGTTTAAGAAAAAATCATTATTATAGTTTTTTCTTTCTTACTTTTGGCAGAATGACAGTTTTACCCTTAACTAATTAATTTAAAACTTCTTTAATATTTGTAATAATAACCTCAAGTGAGGATAACATGATAAACTCCAACTAAATTCTCTATCTATTTTTGGAAGAAAAACAATTAATTTAAGACAACACGAAATAAAATAATAAACAATAATTTTGAAGAAAAAAGTAATTAGAAAGATAGTTATGTTATGCTTTTTATATCATAAACATTTTTAACAAAGTTCAAAAAAACTGATCTAATAAAATGTCATATTGATATTTTAGAACCATTAGAATTGTTTAAAATATTAAAATAAACATTTATATTGAGATAAACACATTTAATCTGAGACGAAAAAAATATGCTTGAAAATTAGAAGTGCAAGATAACTAATTGTATTCATTGCCTAACAAGTAAAAGCATCCCAATGTTAGCTTTTCCAAAAGTTTTTACTGTAGCATTTAAAGCATTTAATGCAAATTTTATTTAATGACTACAACTTCTTTGAAAGACTTGTAGTTTGTCAAACATTTGTTAAAAGCTTTCTCAAAAAGTTTTTAGTGCAATAGTAAAAACAATCAAAAAAGACTTTGTAGAATAGTAAAAAGTTTTTAAAGACTTTTCCCATTGCATATGCCCTAAAGGACTTTAAACTTCAACTTGATAAGAATCACATGATTCATGAAATAACAACTATCTTGACACCTTTTTATAGGAATGACTAATGAGAAACCATCAACAAATGTTTTAGTGGTAACATCGTTAGTTTTTAAATAAGAGGTTGATGGTTCAAACCTTGCAAGCAAACATAGTCAGAGAAAGATCAAAAACGGTCTTAAAGTTTAACCCGATAAAACCGCGTACATCTAAGAAAACCATGTTTATCTACTAATGACAAATGAGTACAAAGGAAAGTGACATAAAAAATGAAAGGGGAAAGTAATGATTATATTGAAGTGGGAGTAGATGAGTTGTGGTCAATGGTCAAACCTAACCATTCTCTTGTCATCTTCTCATCAATAATTCATCTCAACTTCCACCATAATCCCTTTATATCTATCTACACTTATTTAATCCTCAAACACCTTTATATCTTAATATGATACTATTTTCGTCTCATATTTATTGTTTAGTTTTGACTTTTCAAGTTTTTTTTTATCAATTTTAATCTTAAATATTTTTGTTTGTGTTATATAATAGTACTTAATAGAGGTAGAACGCAAACAGTCATGTTAAAAGGCAAAATAGTGCAAACTGGTTCAAGTTATAACTTGTTATCACTCGAAATAAATTTGCTTCTATACCATATATTTAAAGGGCCCTAAAGTTTGTTTGTAGATCTATGAATCCAACATGTATCATATGTTTCACCTATTATTATAATGACATTAATAAGCACATCTCATTCAAACATGATTGCAAGCAAGCAATATGTTTGACTGGAGTACAATCAAATCATCATGTTTTATTGCATCAAGTAAATGAGACACTTTTAGTCTTCTCCAAATATTAAATAGCCACAAGCATAAATACACATGCAACAATGAAAAGAAGAATTAACTAGTCACCTCCTCACATGCTCTTTTCTTTCACTTTATCACATTAAGTAAGCTACTTTCAGCGCGCAGGTCTTTATGAAAGCAGTCTCTTTACTTTTAGGTTTAATCTGAGGCAGAGGTAGGATCTGTCTAGCTACATTCTACCTCCCTATACCTCACACCGACAACATTGTAAGCTAGTAACATTTGAGTTTATGCTCAAATGCATATGCTTTTTGGCATGCCGTTGAGTGAGCTTGAACATTGTTTTCCACATATTGTTCTTGTGGCGTGCCTTGTGAACAAGTTAGTCTTACCGGTTAACGACGTTTTATTTACACTCGAGACAATAAACAAACTCGACAATTATCGCTTACTAGACAAGATTCCTCTCACATGGTTTGGTTAATTGTATGTTTTTGGGATTGAAATTTTTGAATGAAATGTTGACAAATGGCTTAAACAAAAGCTTATATAAGAGCCAGTGTATCAAACAAGCTTGGTGCAATCTGGTCTCCCTTCCTGTCTACAAACTTTGGTTTTATTGAATAAATCTGGTTTCTTATTTTATCAACTTAATTAGCATGTTAATGGTTAATTACTAGCTATAAAAATGTCATATATTGTGGCACCTTTGATATTCTGACATTAATAGGTCTCCTTACAGACCTCATTAGGTAAAAAAATAATATTCGGGGTGACCACTAAAAGGGTCACTTTCCGAATAACCTGAACATGGAAAACCTAATATGTTTTATCGCTGGTTTTTGGAATAAAGCCGTAGAATACCAACGAACTTTTTAAAATTTATCGATTTGGTACGTGTACTTCAAAAATTATCGATTTGCTGGTTTTTATGTATGTAGCTGCTTTTAAGCAAAATAGAAAAATAAATTTACTTATGGACTTTTTTTTGAACGGCAATTATAAATTTTATTAAAAAATGCTAGTAAGAAGCTAGCAAGAAAAAGTCACACGCAAATCGATCCAACAGACAAAAGAAAAAAGAAACAGAATAAGTTCTAACGATACAAAACAAACACGCAAAAAAATCGACGGCTACTGAAATAAAAAAGGAGATCCCAACGCGACGCCTAAAAAAAAGACATCCCATGGACGAAGCCGAACACCCGTTGAAACGTACCACAAATGCAAAGAGATCTAACCGGCATTCTTTGTTCGTCTCTTTAATGCATTGTGTAGGAGAATAGTTTCTTTTACATTGCCATAATAACTCCAAATCTGTAAATCGCTTGGAAAATAATCTTTCCACATATGTAATTGCGCGAGAGAGAACGACCCTTGAATATTCCCTTTGGGATCTCTATAGCTCCAGCGTTTTTCAGAATCTAGCTCGTCAGTAATTAGAGGACCAACATAATCAAGCCACGTAGAACAAGACTCTTTAGCAATGTTTAGATCATTACCCGGGGGCGTAGATGGAGACACAATGCTAGAATCATTTGCAACTTCTGGGATATTAACTTTCAAAGAGACGTTAGTCGATGGGTTAACATCCGCATTATCTTCAATGGTATCATTACCACGATCACCATCAAAATGATCCTCAAGAATCTCACCTTCCACATTATTAGACATATTATTATTTACCACCCCACATTTCTCAGTAACATTGTTAGAACAATCTTCAATATCTTTTTCAACATCATCGTCCAATTTCTTTCCCATACAATCCTTGACACACCCATCATCCGATTCACCAATGATCTCGCCTTCTTCAAAGGAGTCCACCGATTTACCAGGAGCGTTCATTTCGTAACCCATTTGCTCCTTCTTATCATTGATCTCCCCTTCTTCTTGTGACTCGTTTATACTATGTATATCCTGATCATTTCCCGACGCCTCTGATTCATAATCATGTTGTGAGATGTTGTCTAGTGAAGCAAAATCAGGTACCCAATTTGCAAACTCACGAACTCTAACCTGGTATCTGACTCCCTTGATAGAAACCAGACACGAATCCATGATGTGAGTTTTTATTTTTGTTTTGATACATACCCTTCCATTTGCAATATTTTCATCAGCGTCTTCATCTACAAAAACCGTTTCTCCCCAATTGCCTGCTATCTTTTTAAATGCATTAGTAGTCCATGCATTGAGTGGCAGTCCATCTATTTCGATCCAGATCATTCGCTCATCGGGAATGAAATTATGTGAAACAAGTTTTCGTTGGGTAAAATACAATTCCATCTCCGTATTTTTTTGAAACTTTAACCTTGACTCGTCACTGCTGAATTCAATCCAGAGCCAGAGTCCCCCCATGTATTTGCACTTGAAATCAGAGAATCCCTCTTTTTTTAAAACGCGATAAATATTAATTATTAGATGAACATCCCTTACCTTTGCGAGAACTACACTTGAAGTATCAGATAATTCCAATAAATCAGAGTTTTCGAGGGTGATATTTTTTGTTATTGGCCCAGCCAATACTGGCTTTTGAGTCCCCTCCTTACCATTCAATACAGATGCATAAGATCGTCCTCCCGTTGTGTGACTAGCGTGACCCGTTTCGTGAGGTTTAGTGTTATTCGATTGTTTCTGATGAGATTGATTCGGTTGTGAGTTTTGTTTTCGATCGAAGCGTGCAATTGAAGCAAACAGATGATGACTCCCAATCCAGATCTTGTTTAGATCTTCCAATAGATTCGCTTGATCTGGGTTTTTGATGAAACGAACGAATCCGAAGCGACGACCTGATTTTGATAACTTTCGTGCGATGTACACATCTGCAACCACTCCTTGCCTATCACAAAGCTTCCATAGATCTTTAGAAGACACTGTTGTTGGAAAATTAGTTACAAAAATCGTGATCGAGATGTGGTGGAGATTTTTTGGAATTGGGGTGTTGGGATGTTGGATGAGGCCCGTTCATTTGGAGATTTAGGCCCGTTCAAAAAAAAAAATTTACTTATGGACTACTATGCTTATTCCTATTTTTTATAAGAGATTTAGAGATAAGATAGATTTATTTGATAAAGTAAGGTGTATTGCATGTTAGTCTTCTTATTTTTGTCTAAATGGAAGCATATGCAGCCCATGTTCAAATGTAGTTTGCTTAATTTAGAGGGGATAATATCTGGTCAAGATCTAAACATATACAATATTGGAAGTAAAAAATTAAAGGTATCATGTATAAAGCTAGGTTATTGATGAACATGACACACAAGTATCATTCCATTGTATGTATTACCAAATTTTGTATAAAATCACTAGTACACATCAAGGTAGGATCGCATACGAAATTGAAAGTTTTGCGTTCTTGGCAATCATCCCCGTCACTGAAATCACGTCCCCTTAGCAAGCTTGCCGAAAAATTTATGCTTTAAGTTCTATAGAGGAAACACTACAAATCAGCAAACTAAGAAAACGCGTCTTTTTGTTCAAACATGTTCTAACACATTGTTCTTACCGCATAATTATATCTTTTCTATTGGTTAGGCTTTGGGGAGGTCCTCCGCTTAGTCTGTTCTTATTTAGAATTCTGTAACATTAGAAGACTAAGTATTAATCAAGAAAATGCATGTTGAGACTCTAAAGCTTTCAAATGTAGCAAAACAAAACAGCTTACACTTCACGAAGGTTTGGAAGTGTGCCTAGCGAAGCTGGGATTGGTCCCTCAAATTCGTTGTCGTTTAGATGCCTTTTCACAAGATGTGACGTCAAGAAAATACATAAAACTGAATCAAGGATGAAAGAAAATAATGATTATAACAATGTGAAACTTACAGGATTTCCAAAGCCTTTAACGGACTTAGATCAGGGATAGGACCTGTAAGCTTGTTGACGCTCAGCTTACTGCGTATGTAAGTTTTACTATAGTCATATTTGTTGATCTAGTCTGATGTTGAAAACGGTTAAATTATTTCATTATTTGTTCACTTACAGTTCTTTCAGAGCAGTCAATCTGGCTATTTCCTTAGGTAATGTCCCGATTAGTGAGAGCCTCGTTAGGTTCCTAATAATGCAAACACAAAATCAGAATCCGTATGTTAAATTTAAAAGGTTCAAATAACTTCCTGCACTAAATAGTGTTACAAGGCGTTCTTTACAACAGTCTGTTACATTGGGTAAAACACGGCATGCCAATTGTCAACCGGGTCAGTGAAAATGTCAAAATGGGTAAGTTTTTCAATACGGTTCAGGTTAGATCGGGCAAAATTATGCAAACTTAATTGTTGAGTAACTTCGGGTGATTTCCAATGAAAGATTCGATACAACTCAAATAAACTAATCATTTAAGATAAACGGGTCAAATAGCCATCTCAAATTTCTGAATATTAAGATGCGGTTTTTGAAAAATCGGTCACAATATTTACAATTAAAACTAGACTAATCTAGTGCTTTTACCGCGTTTATATAGAAATTACAAGTAGTTTATCTTGAAGAAACAATCCATATGATAAAACAAAATTTTATCAGCTTACGGTTTATTTTACTTACAAACTGATAACGCGAACTTGATCCCCTTCATAACAACGTATTCCAAACCACGGATGTCCTTTAGGCAAACATGGATCTCCGTTCCAATCATCCGGCGGGTTTTTTAGGCTTTCCTTCAATATTTGCAACGCCATAGCTACAAACAAACGAGAACTATTCACATACTTTATATTCACAATTAACTCTATATATCTAAATAAAACACGACAAACATCATGTAATCACCATGGTACCATCTCTCCCGTGAGTCGTTCCAGCAAGAGGCAAAATTTGATATATCTCCCCTGCGTTAATCGTGGGACCCACCGGCGTGTCGCTCCTGGGAGTCAGAATAATCTCTGTCTCACCAGA
The DNA here is from genome assembly GCA_026074375.1 of Tanacetum coccineum. NCBI lineage: Eukaryota > Viridiplantae > Streptophyta > Magnoliopsida > Asterales > Asteraceae > Tanacetum > Tanacetum coccineum. Next base: position 22,653 of record BQNB010082123.1, on the reverse strand, counting down.
GAGCGGCCATTGGGTCCCATAAACCGTCACACCTTTAGTAGTGACATTAAGATCTTGATAGAAAGTTTTACCACCTATAAGAACGGTAAATACTCTCCAACTATAAGGACTTGTGTTTCTGTTGTCTTGGAAGTACAACGCAACATAGTAACGGTTACTAGGCAAAGAGAATGGCGGCCAGTGTAACGTTAGGTTCTTGCCTCTGCTCATTGTTGATCCCGAATGGAATACGTTTGTAGGTGGTTTGTTCCAAAATTCTGATGATGTTATTTTTGCGTGAACTTGTACTTTTGGGTTTTTATCGTTAAATGGCTGCCAGTACCGATTGAATGGATCATCTGGAAAACTAGTACATATAACGTATTTGTCCGTCAGATCATAGATACAATGTTTAGAAGTATTTTAGCAATAAAGAGTAGAACATATTTGAATATGTTTCATACCGTATAATACCACCTTCAGCTGCAAAATTAGTCCTTGCAATCGTAACTAAACCATACTTGCTAAAATCAGTCGAATTATACAAAGATGCATCGAGATTCATCACCTCTAATGATGAAATAAATGAACTCGCCTTAGCCTTTGTGTTCTCATTTGACGCCAAGCACACATCAAGCGTTTTTGCATTTGCAATCACAATGATTTCATAATACGAGCTGAGACCATTCTTATAATCCTCGGTCGTATTAACCTTAGTCCACGTTGTCCCATCGATAATTTGATCAAATAACGGTGGCTCATTGCCACCATCAAATCCACCATAAAAATAGGTGGTACGAATAAGAAATTTCCCACCCTTGATCACAGGAAGCTCGTAGCAATGTTTGCCCGGGCCATATGGGAAGTAACGTAGGGTGGTCAGTATAGGCAGGATATCTTTCCGCTTTATGGTTGTTATGTTTCCTGTGGTCGTGTAGCCTTCGTCCCTTAAATATGTTAAACCGTCTTGTTCAACGTCGATTTTGGAACCACAATTGATGAGGTAACCACGAGGTGAAGGCGAAGGTGATGGTGATGGTTGGCTAGCGATTGGAGAAACAAACAGAATGCTAAGAAGCCAAAGGAGGAAAATCGGCATCGATTTTGAATTCGTTTCTACGAGGGTTTCTATTGTTCTTGGTGTCAAAATGGGTAGATTGAGATTGTGGAGGGAAGAAAATGTTGGGACTGGTGGTTGACCATTGATAAAAATAGATAGTTTGACTTTCAAGGCCGTCTTTGAGGGTGTGCAGGGTGGACGACCGCACAGAGCCTCAAATTTTCAAGGCCCTAAAATTTGTCACCTTAATAATATGTTAAATGTTTAGATAACTAATTTGCATTATATCTTATAAACAATACCATTTTACATATAAAAATCTCGAAAGGTCGTATTATTTAATTTCGCTCAGGGCCTCAAAAATTTCAGAAATTTTGAGACGGCCCTGTTGACTTTCTATACTGGTCAAACACATTATTTTTGCATTAGGACATTGAGTTCTGATGTTTGATCTTCTGTATTGATCAAACATATTCTTTTAGCACTAACCTTTTACTATTTAAAGACCGACGATACACAAACCCTAGAGCCAAACAAAATAGTTATTTCACGGGTCAAAAACAGGTTCCGGATTGACCCATTTGGTCCTTACGATAAACAACTGGTGTTGGGGCCGGCTATCATCAACCTATTTACTTTTTGGCATATATATAAAGAAACTGACTTCTTATTTTTGATGGTTAAGAATTCCAATGGAAATAAGAGCGGGTTAAACGGGTCAACCTACCAACCTAGTTAGATAAACAGGTTACACGGATCATGGTTACGTGTTATGGTTCACAGGTCTAACCTGGTTACATAACTGGGCTCGTGGGCAGTACTGACCACGACCCGAATTCTAGTCTTAAAAGTATAATAAGTCTAGTCTGGTACACTGGCCATACTGAACTACATACTGAACTATAAATACATACACTGGTGGAACGAGACACGCTCATTTGAAACATTTCTTCCACACAAATCAGATTAAGCAAACCGCTAAAATACTTTGTTCAACTGCACAAACGAGTAAACAATGCCCTATATCAATCACAATTCAGCATCCAAAGCTAAAAGGAAAAAGAAAAAAAACGAAGAATATCATCAACACAAAGCAAACCACTTTACATCTGTTTATTATTGACAACTGTGAAGACCGTAACCGTGTGCAGAGTTTATATGCGACGTTTTCCTTTACCATCAGACATGCTAAAGGAGGTGACTTTCTGTGGTGTTGCCACTACCAAGGGTGCTTCAGGGGAGTCGCTAACAGCATACTTGTCGTGCATAAATTGGCTTTCAATGATGGATTCATCTTTGGTCATGAGCTTATAGCAGTAACAGCTCTTGAGGCCTTGTTGGTTTCGGTAGCATTCATGTGCACTGTTCTTCACCTGCTGGAAGTCCCAAATAACACTGAACTTGCCTACCGTTGCAACCAAATGACGCTCTTGCTTCCCACTCTCAGTCACCTGAAACACAATTGATAAATGTTAGTTGATAGATTCTAGATTCATATAGTACTAGACGATAGTCACAGTTATATGCAGCAACCCTGCATTGACAGATTGACTTCTGCATCATGTTAAGTGGGTGTTTTTTGGGTAGGGTTTTTGAAAACAGCTTATGCAGATTGGAAAAACACATTTTCTGCCCTTCAAAGAGCTGATAAGCATTACATCAGAGGGTGTTTGGATACACTATTTGTGTTTTCATAACACCCACCATAACTCTTTAAAAGGTGGTTGCTATTGCTTAACGCAGATGGGCAGTTTTGGGTGTTCCGATGGTTACTGCTTTTTACGCAGATATGGGGTCTTTGGATAGCTAATTATAGGTTTCTTATCTACTTAAAAAAACAACCAGATAAGCACTTAAATAAGCAATCCCAAACAGCCTATTCCTTCTAATAAGCAATTGCAAAACGTTACTATCAAAATACCCTACAGTTCATGTCACGCTAATAATGCAGTAACAATAAACGAATTTAAAGAAGCATACCCATGAAAATCGGCCACCATGGAACTTATTCTGCTTCCCAGCCGTATGCGAATCCACAGGAGTCAACTTCAACAACCTCGGAGCAGGAATCTTACTCCCCATTCGGCCGCTAAACCCCGTCTTAGTCTTCCCATCTTTATCCGTAAACAAAGTACATATCAAAATCAAATACGTATCAGTAGTACCCAATATCCATTTCCCATCATACGTAACATCAACATGAGTAATAGGCGACCCAAGCCCCGGGAAAGCCGTCTTAGCCTGTCTCATAGAAGTCGTGGAATACAACCTAATTTTCCCATCCAACGACCCAACCACAATCGACCCATCACCAGTCGTAGCAAAACACTGAAAATTCGTCCCACGTGAAAACTGATGCCCTTTAGTCCAATGCAAAACCGGCGAGCTACTCTGAACCATCCCCCTCCTATCTCTCATATCCCATTGCGACAAACGATTATCATCCAAACCCAAAAAAGTACTCTCACTAGGATCCAACTGCGACCCTTTGGTATCATTCGCTATATCCCTCATACTAATCTCCGTCCCGTCTTTCTCAAACTTCCACTCCGTCACAATCTTCCCCGTTTCAATATCCAACTGATTCACACCACTCGAATGCGGCTTCCCCTCCTTCTCACCACTCATCAACAACATATTAGTCTCCCCCCTCATCAACAACGCCTTTTGCGGATTCTTCAAACCCTCATAACCCACATTTTTCCCGCCATTATCAAACTTAACATAAACGCCCTTCCCGTGTATCCCATGGCTAAAATTCTTAACAACTTGCACCCCGGTATCATTAACCAAAAAACTATTATCCAACGCGCCTAACGCCACACTCCTAATCATCCCGCCATTAACCGCCGCCTCCTCAAACTCCTCCAACAAATCATTCCTAGTCCTAAAACTCGGCAAACTCGAATTCTCCACATTTCGCCACTCCCCAACATGATCCTCCTCCCACATTGTATCGTCCGCTAATTCGGGTTTCGCCCACCCCATAAAATCCTTCCCGTAGACTTTAACCTTATTCTCATCAACAGCTTTCAATCCGTACACATTTTCGAATAAACACGATTGAAACTTATCGATAAAAGCGCGATAATCCTCGTCTGAGAAAAACCTCATAGCCCAGACTCCATTATCCACAAAATCGACTCGTTTTTGCTCAGCAAACATTTTGAGCTGCATGTCGGTGGAAACCCTAACCCTAACCCTAATCTTACTACCCACTTTCAAGTACCAGTATCGTCCTTCGTTTTCATCATCGTCGTCGCTGACGTCATCAGTGACGTCATCATCATCAAGTTTGATGAAGTTGTAAGTGGTGAGCTTGTCTGATATGATCCATTTGGCTTTGGTGTGTAAGTAGAGTTTGACTGAGTTTTTTAAGGGGGTGTTTGGATGATTAGGGTTTTGAGAGTATTTGAGTTTTAGGGCTTTAAGCTTAGCATCTAAATCATCAACTGCTGCTGCTGATGATGATGATGATGATGATTTATGATCATCTTGTTGAGCGTCTTTATAGTCGTCTTCAGAGTCTGAGTGTGATTTGTAATCGTCTTCTTCGTCGGAGTAATCGGAAAGATCGAGGCCTTCACGGCTGTGAGAACCGCCCATGGTGATTTTATAAAATTGGATAAAAGTTTTGTTATGATAACGTGGTGAGGTGTTTTATATATGCGTGATGAAGTTGCGTTGATCTGACGCTACACGTGTAATTGGGGTTTCCTTGTACCCAAAGTAAAGTGTTGCCGGCTACTTTGCTTTTGGGTCTTTACTTTTTTGACAAGGTTGGTTTCGGTCCGGTCCAGTTTTGATCGGTCTGTGATACGACCTAAACCGTATCAAGGTAGCACTACTATAGCGTGTGCGAGCTCTGTAAGAAAGCGAAGAGAAGATTAGAGATTTATTTGACAAAAACATATCATTCATTGATGAAAACCATTCGGTATTTATAGCCGAATAACCCTAACTTGTAACAAAAGATAAACACGAAGACTTTTCAGTGAAACACAGAATTAATGACTTTCCTAAACATAAAAACACTCCTAATACAACACGAAACATTCCTAAACAAATAGATAAGTATGACAAGCAATCCTAGCCCATCACGGATTCATTTTGCCAACCCGGCGCCTTCTTGGTCCTCTTCACGCGGCCCATCCCATCGTCCATGGGCGTAACATTCTCTCCTGCTTCGGAAATTACTTTGTCCTCAAGGTTATACAAAGGGTAAGTGTCCTTGAAATCTGACAACCATTCCTACGTTGCTTCTTCCGGAGATTGCCCGTCCCATTGCACCAAGACTTGTTGAGCTAAGCTTCCATTTCACAACACCATACGTGAATCACATATAGCCACGGGTTTTTCAATGGTTACCTGATGCGGTCGTCGTAAGACTTTTACACGAAGTTTTACAGCTCCATAGGCAGAGTACCTAACCGTTCTAGTAGTAGTATATGCAAGACTCGGGGGTTGTTATCGTTCTCTAGGGGAATAGGTTGGGAAGGCTTGATCACAGTCTAACAAAATTCTAAGGGTTGAGGGAAGATTCTTTTTGTGTTTTTATATTTTATGAAAGCAGGTAAAATCATATATTGGAGAGGTGGTTGGTTTTAGCTATTAAACTAAATATAAACTAAACTACTGGTGATAACAATATAATAAAAGACTATGTTTATTTAATCATGTATTACTCCCTAGATTGCTTCTCCTAGTGTTGTTGCTTTGTCACACTTGTGATGATCTATGTAATTATTTCCTAAGTCATGAACGAATTACACGAACCCGCCGTCTATTTAATATTCTGTTAAGGCAACGCACAAGTAAGGTAGTATGAAGACTATTACAAGGCCCCTAAGAGTATATTAAATGCATTTGAAATATATTAAGAGTGGATCAACCATATAAGGGGCAAGGTAGTATGAAGACTGTTACCCGATGGTATCCTTTCTACACAATCATGTTTTCCTAGACATATCAACAGCGATACAGACAAAAGCTAGTTTTCTAAGACCTAACATGCATATTCATCACAAGAAGAAACACCACTAAGATCTACATCCTAGGTTTCATACACTCATAAATAAACACAATAGAAGGTTTAGCCAAGAATGTTATAGATAAAGCAAGAACAGATAAGAATCACACAACAAAACATATTAAATGATTAAATAAGTATTACTTGACTAGAACATGAATTGAAGGAAGTACAATAGGGTTTCGAGGCCCTAAAATCGTCCCTAACAGCTGCTAAACGAACTAGGGTTCGTACCCTCTTTTTATTCTAAAGTTACACACCTAAGACCCTAATTTTGGATAATCCTCATAGCCTAGACTATAGTGTGGACAAAATCAACTTGTTTTTGCTCAGCAAACATTTTGAGCTGCATGTCGGTGGAAACCCTAACCCTAACCCTAATCTTAGTACCCACTTTCAAGTACCAGTATCGTCCTTCGTTTTCATCATCGTTGTCGCTAACGTCATCAGTGACGTCATCATCATCAAGTTTGATGAAGTTGTAATTAGTGAGCTTGTCTGATATGATCCATTTGGCTTTGGTGTGTAGGTAGAGTTTGACTGAGTTAGGCGGTTAGGAGCATGTTGTGAGTATTTGAGTTTTAGGGCTTTAAGCTTAGCATCTAAATCATCAACTGCTGCTGCTGATGATGATTTGTTAATTGGAACTGATGATGATTGTTGAGCGTCTTTATAATCTTAATCTTGTTCGGAATCTGATTGTGATTTATATTCATCTTCATCATCTAAGTAATCGGAAAGATCGAGGCCTTCACGACTGTGAGAACCGCCCAATCTCTATGCTTTGCTTAAGAGAATTGATTTGATTGGAATGATTTTGTGGATAAAGTATATAAATTGCATAGGAGTTGTGTTTATATATCTGTGCTGAGGTTGCGTTGATCTGACGCCTACACGTGTAATTGGGGTTTCTTGTACCCAAAGTAAAGTGTTTAAGCCTACAATTAAAAACTTCGAGTGGTTTGCGTTGACCACAGCCCTTAGTTGTTTTACCGAAAAAGTTGCACCGCCTAATTTTAAGTGAGAAACGTTTTATGTCGTTTATTCTTCATTCTAATGGTTTTCAACAATGCTTATTAATAGGGTCGTCTCGTTGATTTTAGGGGCCCTGTGCTACTTACACCTAAGACGATATGGAAACATTTATGTACGTATGCAATATTATACTGTGACAAACATTTATGTATGTACGATATGGAAATAGTTTTGAATCACATCGTTATAGTTTGTCTTAAATTACATCTATATCTATATACTCCCTATAAAGGAAAAAGGGTATAATCTTGAAAGTGAAAAACTTAAAAATGTATAAGCCTTGAAAACTAAATGTACAAGCCTTGGAAACTAAGAATCTTGACATTAAATGTGTGATGAAAAACTTAAAAATGTATGTTAGAAATACGAAAAAGTCTCGGTCACTACTAATATGTATTTCGTAGCTCGTAGTTAATCGTTTGATAAATATTAAGCTAAACGGGCCAAATCTATGGGAAATAAGCCAAAAACTGGCCTCATTGTAAGGATATAAATACCCCCTCCTTCCATGGAGAGGGTGTTGGCTCATTTCATAATATTACTTTTCTCTTTTGTGTTTCACTCACCAGAAGTGTCCAACCATCTTTCTCTCTCTAGATTTCTTATTTCATTTTCATAGATTGTTGTGTGATTTGATATTCTACAAGTGGTATCAGGAGCCATGGGGTGATATCGTGAGATCGTGTGCGTTCTTATCTTGTTTAGATCGTTATTTTTGGGTCTCGGGTTTCGAAAATCAAACCAAAGCTTTTTGTGTTTAAAAACCTTAAAGTTTATGTTTTTAAGCAAGATCTAGGCCTAGGATACTTAGTTATACAAAAAACATCAAGGTAAAACGTCAAAAAGGGTGTGTTTCAGGTGATTTTTACAAGTTTTATAAGTTTTACGTATCATGCGAAATATGTCACTGTATGAATTGTGCGATTTATGTTTGAGTCGTGTGGAATAAATTGTGACATATTTTTGCGATTTATGTAATATTGTGCGAAACAGGTTGTGTAACACTCGTGCGGAATACGTAATTTTATAAAACAAAACTGCTAAAATTGTAACACTCGTGCGGAATATGTCTATGTAACAAATCGTGCGAAATATGTTTATGTCATAAGTTGTACGATTTATGTTTGTGTGCAAAACAGGTTTGTAACAAGTGTGTGATTTATGTAATTTTGCGAAACAAAACTCTGCCCGTTTCACTTAAGTCGTGTGAAACATTACAAGGTCATAAAACGTGCGAAACATTACAAAGACATACAATGTGCGAAATATTACAAGGACACAAAGTGTGCGGAATATTACAGGCGTGCGGAATATTATAATTTTCAGCAATATGTAATTTCAACGGTTTGTCTTAGCTTTGTAAAATCCTGTGAAATACTTAGTTATTTTTCGGTTTTAGTTAAGATTTGTAAAATCCTGTGAAATACCAAGTTTAATCACCTTTAACAACAACTCTTTAACACAATTCTCCTTTATCACTGATCGATCAAATTTCTTCATCTCATATAACAATCATTTGAAAATGACTACCTTAGTTGAGCACATGATAGTTGTTGGTGCCGAGAACCGTCCTCCTATGCTTGACAAGACAGTGTATAACTCATGGCAGAGTCGTATGTTGCTATACATCAAAGGAAAGAAAAATGATAGAATGATGCTTGAATCTATTGAGAATGGACCTCTTGTCTATCCAACTGTTGAAGAAAATAGTGTAATTCAACCAAATTAATATGCAGAACTCACTGAACAAGAACAGCTTCAAGATGAATGTGATGTTCAAGCAACTAACATTGTTCTTCAAGGTCTTCCACCTGATGTGTATGCACTTGTCAACCACTGTCAGATGGCTAAAGTTATCTAGGAAAGAGTCAAGTTACTTATGCAAGGCACTGAACTGTCATATCAAGAACGTGAATATAAACTGTTGATTATGTCGTTGTGAGGTTGTAGTTTATGATAGTTCAAGTTTTAAATTTATATTTTGCCAACTTTACCTAAAACAACATGTTAACGGGCAGTGTACCCGATCAGATGGAGTTTTGTGGTAAGTAGGGTGTCGATCACTAAGAGCGAGAACTAATCTTTTATTTTATCAATATTCTGGTTAACTAAACTAAGTTAATTTAAACTAAGTTAATTTTATTCTATGTTAAACCTATATTAATCCTATGTTAATCTTAATTTTAACGGATAAAGGGGGTTCAGCCTAAGAGACTGACACAGGTTTGTGGGGTAACTTAGATCAATTTAAAACACAATAACACACGCAAGCAAACAGACAAAAGATAGAAGAGCGGTCTAGCCAAATATAAGAAAAATGTATTAACCATGATTAATCCAATTAGAATGTTGGTTTGTTTATTAAGTGCAATGAATACTTATCTCGAGGAAGCATATAATTCTTAAGACTTAGGCATTACTTCTTCCTAAGAACTAGACACGTAGAATTCTGTCACAATTAAACGCATCCACATAAAGCATCCTATTTGCTTAATATAATCTATCTTAGGGGTTAAAGCAATGGTGATCTTGTTAAACCCTAATCATAGAGACTTTACCCACTTATTGCTTAATGACAATTATATACTAGTAGTCCACTGGCCAAGTCTTTACCAATTGATTAAGAACGTACTCGTTGATCCCAAAGGTCACCTGTCGGTCCAACTAAGCTCACTAATCTAAAGAAAAAGATAGGTCATTATTTGTGATCCTATTAGTCTAGATATATAAATCACTATATGAAGAGCCATTCCGACATTTAGCTAACGTGTAGATCCAGTTGAATGATAGGTCGCATACAAAAGCACGTAAACAAGTATAAATTGATAAACATAAACAAGCATTCAACGATAAATTAACAATTCGAGATAAACAAACCAAACATTCAAATCTTTATAATAATGGCTAATACCCAAGGGTATTAGCCCTCAAACTTTATAATCAATACAAGAGTAATAATTCAACCAAGATAAACTAACCGAGTTAAACGAATGATACCAAAAATCGAACGATTACTCGATTATAGGAGATTACAAAGTGTTTCGTATGGAATTAGTAGCTTTGCTTGACCTCTTCTGCTCTTCTTGTCTTCTGAAAATTGACTTTTGTGGTTAAGGTATTGAATATATGATCAAGCACACTGAAAACCCGTTTTTAGGTTTTCTATTTATAGGGTCTGGAATTTGGTCGATACGGCGTATCAATATAGATGGAAACGACGTATCGGGAGTTTCTTGGAGTAGGGACCACGTTCGATATCTTCCATAATATTTTATTACATTAAATTGAATACGGCGTATGGAGTTCTTCTAGATACGGCGTATTGAACTTTATTCCTTACTGGTCTTTTGTGAAGTGCAGGCACAGATACGCCGTATCTTCCTTGATGGATACGGCGTATATGATGTCAAAACAGTAATCTTCAAATGTCTTCGTTTAAGCTCCAGAATGCGTGCCTTTTGCTAATCTTCACCAAGTACTCCATAATTGCTGCAATTCTCAAATACAAACGATTAAGTAACAGTTCTTGCAATAATTATACAAAATGGGTTATTTACATAGGATAAATGATGCTACAAAAGTGACGTTATTTGATGTCATCAAATATCCCCACTACTTGAATCCTACTTGTCCTCAAGTAGCCTTTAGAAGTTTATGAAAATGTATCCCTAAGGATTTTTTCCGTTAAGCATTTATTTGATCAATTACAAGTACACAACCAAACACCTCACGAAATAGGAAGATGAAAACACTCAAATTACTTAACTAATCTATGTGGTAACATGTAACTAATTCGCTCAATTGCTCGGTCATGATGAGTATTCTATCATAAGCTTGGCAAGGATACACATCTCCACCACTAGAGCTAAGAAGTAACAAGTTTATAAAGGTAAATTGGGTTTTTATGATAAGGCTTAGGGTTGATCATCATAACAATCTTTCACCAAAAGTACCACACCAACAAGGCAGCTGAATCACACATACATGACCGTAACGACGGAATAGACATACGTGATTCGATCACATCCTCATTCGAGTTTAACCAAGGGTTAGGATGAAGAATGATATAGAGTAAGGATCTTCTAACTTTCACCAAAAGTAATAAACCAACAAGGCATCTGAATCACACATACATGGCCGTAACGATGGAATAGACATGTATGACTCGATCACATCCTCATTCGAGTAAAACCTAAGGTTAATGATTAGGAAAGGGAAATAAATTATTGTTAATTAAAATTTTACGAAACAAATATATTAAGTCCAAACAGATAAGGTACAAGTTGCTAGACACTTTTTCCCGACCGTTGCCATGATAAAGACACAACTATCTACACACATTTTGATCATAGATAAAAAATAACAACCTAAGTTGGCATTCCCGTAACGGTCAACTCCCAATCATCCCATATTATACATACTTTTACAAAGACGAGTGGTGATATCTACCACTTTATACAAAACTTTACATCGTTGATTTATAACCATCCATCAACGAATAATCGATCCTTCAAATAATTTCATCGGTTTAAGCTTTAACGAACCGACTATCTTCAAACTTTCCTCCTCTTTTTTTGTTGCGATTTTCTAATTTTTTTTGATTTTTTTATTTTTTTCATACTATACTACGAATCTCGGTGTAATTTCACCATCTTTACGATCATAATAAATCCGGATAATTTTATCCATGATTCTTCATTCTTCGGACATACCAATAATTGTGATGGTAGTAAAAATACACGAGTTTTGACTACTTTTTACATTCCAATTACAATGTGCAAATTTCCCAACTATAGCAGAGATAGAAAATGACACAAGACACAGAAAATACATACTTTACCCTTTAAGCAACTAGCAACTGATAAATGGACTTAATATAACAGGGTAGGCTAAGGTGCAAAGGTGTAACGAAACAAATAGTTGGTGTTATCCTAAATGATTGGCTCTACAGGTTTTTCTAGGGGCATCTTACTCTAAAAATGAGAGTAAACAAAGGGTTTATACGGAGGTTAACTAACCAATGTAATTAGTTAATAAAACAACATATAAAGGCTTTTTGGGTGTAATCCTAGAAATTTACCAATTTAAACAAGTTACTCCATCTAAATCCATAGTACTCATTATTGTTGTCTCGAATAGATATACCAAATCAAGTTCTAAAGTCTACAACATCACCGACACACTCATATTTTTATGGAATTTGGGTAAACATTTAGAAACGGATAAGGCTAAATCCTCATAATATCTAATAAGGGTTATATGTGCAGGTTATGTAACCGGTAATTTCACAAAAGTATGCTTGAAAAAAAATTAAATTTGAGCATAATTTAAGTATTTTAATGTGAAAAATAAGACAAGTAACGTTCTAATTCCTGTAGGTCCAAAGTCTTGGATCTGTTTAGCCTTTTGTAGGACAATAGCTAACTTGAATAAATCCAAATCAACTATATGAGAGACACTGACTATGAATACTATGTGCTAATGCGGAATCTTAACACAAGTACTAAGAAGAACACAATGTAAAACTTTGCTATTTGCTATTAATTTCTATTAGAATACTATTTCAATCTCATACTAAACATTGTG
>BQNB010082122.1:0-24333 GCA_026074375.1 Tanacetum coccineum | reverse complement strand
TTACATTGTAGGGGTGGAATTTGGAGGGTTTTTTGTGCTAGTCATATAAATTCCTATCCATGAGATGCTAATAATACTCGGTTTTCGTTGGTACGTGTCGTAAAAAAAATTAAATTTTGGTAAAAATTACCCTTTTATGCTATGTTTGATATATTACCCATCATTTTAAGGACAAAGCAAATGACAAACGAAAGAATAGTTTCTAAGGCTTATTTCCCCTACACTTATTTTGAACATTGTCCCCAATGTTCTCTAGAAGTACCCGTTAAAACAGATAAAGGGAAAAGAAAACAAGGAAAAGAAACTAGCACTCCCTTGGTTTACTCAATATTGGAGAAGAAACAAGCGATAACTAGTTAAATCGTCCTCCGAGAATCATCCAATGAAACTTCCTAAGACCTTCCAAGCTTCTTCTCATCAAATATAACTTGTAATCAAAGACAAAGACAACTATACCAAGCATAAAATGTGCGATTTTACCAATATACAATGTGAATTTAGGGTTTGACTCAATAGATAGGATGAAAGAATTGTTAAACTCATTAGGTTTTGCAGGTTTATTCAAAAGAATATATATATTAAATGTTGTGCAAGTTTTACTTTCAAAAATAATTAAAAACTTTGAGTTTTCTGGACCTGGGCATTTGACGCCGTCAGGGTTGGTGTGACCCGTCATAGGTGTCGTGGTGACGGCGTCACGTGTTAATCGTGACGCCGTCTCCACAGTCTGTAAAAACAATTTTTTTTGTTTTTGATGAAAAATTTCCAGCACTTGATTCCATAAGTTAATTCCTGTATAAATGGTTGTACAAAACCTGAGATTTAACAATTCAATCATATGACTCGACACTGACGCGAATTAATCTAAACAATTCATTCAACATGTTTGAATTTTGGCTCAAAAGTTGGATAGATTTCCCTACACTTATTGTTTGCAAAATACCTTTGATTGAAATTAAGACGAGGTTAAAAACAATACAAAGCATGATTACAAGATAATTCAAACATAATAAAACAAATGGTAAAGAATTAAAACACACATGACACTCCTAATATGCGGGAAAAGTAAATTTGGTTGCCTCCCAAGAAGCGCTTGTTTTTGTTCGAGTCACGAGCCTGACTCTACCCTTATTTAACAAATAAAGGGGAGGGTTCCCCTACACTTGAGTTCGAGTGTGGGTGATAGTAACAGTACATACCATTTTGATGAGAAGGAGCCATACGTTGAGAAATTTGTTGTTGAAGAATAGGCTCTAAATGGTATGCTTCTAGAATTCTACCTCTCTCTACTTCATTTGGCCTATCGAATAAACTAAGTTCTTTTCCTAGAGGAGAAACTTCCTTAGATTCTAATCCCCAATCATCATCAAACATCTCCCAATTTGAAATATCAACACCTAGAGATGCACTTTTTCCTAATAAACCCGATTTAAATCCATAATGTTTCTTAGGATCATCGATGCATGGGCGATAATAGCAATACGTACCCTTACGTTGGGAAGATGCCACGTGAGGTGAATGTGGTGTATTAATGGTTAAGCTATCTACTTCCTTCATCCTAAAACTATCCGGACTATGTGGTTTGATGGGTGGTTCGGGACCTCTTTCTTCTCCTAGACTTACATCCAAGGATAGACAATTTGGTAAGGGATTTGGTTAAGGCTCTGGCTCATCAAAACTAGGAACTTCCCTATTACTAAGAGGAATGCCATGATTACAAGTATTCAAGCCTAAATCCTCTATTTGTGTTTCTTCCAATGGCTCTACCTCCACTGGGGTTCCTAAAGTCTCTTCTACTTCATCTGGGCAAGTCACGGGCGGTGTGTATTCCTCAAATGATGGGAGGACTTGTGGGGTACTTTGTGGATCTAAACTTTCCACCTTATCCCATGCTATACCTCTATGTATCTCAACCCAAACATCCTCATTTCCAAACAATCTTTTTGCTTGAGCCTTCAAATTTGTTACTTCTTTTTCAGAAATAATGTTTGGTGGGTAGTATGAAGACTATTACACGGCCCCTAGGAGTTTACTAAGTGCATGTGAAATACATTAAAAGTGGATCAACCATATTAGGGGGCAAGGTAGTATGAAGACTATTACCCGATGGTATCCTTTCTACACAATCACGTTTCCCTAAACATATCAACAGCGATACAGACAAAAGCTGGTTTTCTAAGACCTAACGTGCACATCCATCACAAGAAGCAACACCACTAAGATCTACATTTTAGGTTTCATATAATCATAAATAAACACAATAATAGGTTTAGCCAAGCATGTTAAGGACAAAGCAAGAACAATAAAGCAAACAACACATAGACATATTGAATAATTAAGTAAACCTTACTTGATTAAAACATGAATTGGAAGAAGTACAATAGGGTTTTTAGGCCCTAAAATCATCTCCTACAGCTGCTAAACGAAGTAGGGTTCGTACCCTTTTTTATTCTAAAGTTACGCCCTCAAAACCTTAAATTCGGGTTTGTATATATAGGAAAAACGATGCGACGGCATCGCGTTTTAGTCGTGACGCCGTTGTAAGAAGAATCTTCTAGATATGCGTTTGAGTCGGTGCGGGCTGATGCCGTCTTGAATGATGTGACGTCGTCACTTGATGAGTTGTGACGGCGTCTAGTATGGCTTGTGACGCCGTCTCTAGGCTCTGTGAGCACAAATCTTTAAGAGTCTTGGTGTTGGTTCGTAATCTCGTCCGTTTCTTCTCCAAATGAGCCGAAGTCACGTGTAATCCATCCAAATGTCTTCCAAATGAGAAATACCTGAAAATGAACTATTAAGTACCTATTTTGGGCATAAACACATGATTTTGAGGGTTAAACGACCCCGAAAAAGTGTATAAAATGACACCTCATCAGCTAAATAGAGTCCAAAACCTAGACTATTCCCCGGCAGCGACGCCAAAAACTTGATGCAAAATTTTTCAAAACCAATTTTTTTTTACAATCCTCCTAGGCAGTGAACCTAACCGTTGTAGTGTAGTATAGGTAAGTCCGGGGGATTGATCGTTCTCTAAGGGAATGGTGAGGTAGGTTCGAAGTGTATGTCGCCTAAATCTAAAAATTAAGGGATGATTCTTTTTGGTCTTTTATTGGTTTAATTGAAAGCAAGTAAATCTTGGGTTTTAAAGGGGGGTTTTGATTAAGCTAATAACTAATCCTAATTATAAATAAAATAAGCTAGAAAACAATGATGCAAAGAAGCGTATTTACTTTGATGAAATTCTCCCTAATCATGAATATGTATTGTGCTCAACTAGTTAGATGTATTATTTGATGGGGGTTTATGACTAATATGGCTTGGTTAAGTGTTCACATATCCTCACCCTTCTACACCTATGGTCGTCCACGCTTAGGTTGCTAAGTCATGTCTCTTAAAGGCCTTTAGGTTACTAAATGACCAAGAATAAACCAATTACACGTTAAGATTGGCTAATCATGCAAACTAGTTTGTTACAAATCAATCAATCAACTATATTACGTAAACAAATGGATCTTCGATCAAACATGCATAATAAACATTAATAATTATCAACTAACACAAATACTCAATCAATCTCAGGGATTATAACATCTAAGCAAACACTAGATGAATTAACCAAGCATACTTAATAGTGGATAAAAATCATAATCAACAAAAGGAATTGAAGACATGAATTAAGATATAAACAATAATCAAACCATTGCAAGATGTTTATAGATTGAATTAAACCTCATAAGTTGCTAGAAAAACACCTACCCAAACCCTAAAATCGGACTTAAGGTTGAGGGCTTGATAAAAACGAAGTTATGAGGCTATATTTATATGAAAACCTTAGGTCAGAAATCCCGACGCTGTCAGAGAAAATCCTAAAGCCGTCGCATCGTCATCTTTCGCTTGGTTGTAGATTTTCTCGCTGCAATCGCGTAGGCTGTTGAATCGTCAGAATCAGAGTTCGTATGAAGGAGTTATTATCAAAATAATATCTGATACTTCGCGTGCAAGTGGAATAGTCTTCTTTATCTCATGACGTCGAATCTTCTATGGTTTCTTTAGGTCGGCTACGTTATGACACCATCGTCAAATCCTTAACGCCGTCACCATAAAAATCCTGACGCGGTCGCTTGAAGCCTGCGACGCCGTCTCCACGCTTTGTATGCACAATTCTTCAAGATAAATGGTGTAGAGTCGTAGTCTTGTCCGTTTCTTCTCCAAATGAGCCCAAGTCACGTGTATTTCCTCCAAATGTCATCCAAGTGCTAAAAACCTGAAAACAAACGATTAAGCATATAATCTATTCATATTTGCATGATTTAGGGGGTTAAATGACCCCAAAATAATGTATAAAATGACACCTCATCAAAAATAACAAAGCTAAAATGGTTATTTATAATGATTTTCCTATGAAAGAATACGAAATATTTTTTAGGTGAATACGGCAAAAGAAATATGAAAAACTTTGTTAATCACCAATCAAGCTAATAGTAAAGTCAAAGACAACAAGATTGACCTTTTGGTGCAACAATATGAATAATTGGTCATTTCTGAAGACGGATCTATAGATTGTGCTTTTGCTAGATTTAATACTATTATTACAAGTTAAAAGCTCTTGATGAAGGTTAGTTTAGCAAGAACTATGTTAGGAAGTTTTTAAGGCTCTACATCCTAGATGGAGAGCAAAGGTCACGACAATCGAAGAGTCGAAAGACTTGACATCACTATCACTTGATGAACTCATTAGGAACCTTAAAGTTCACGAATTGATCATCAAGAAAGATTCCGAAATAGTCAAAAGTAAAGGAGAAAGGAAATCTCTTGCCCTAAAGGCTAAAAAGGAATCTAATGATGAAGAAAGTTTGACTTCCAGAAGTAAAGACAAAGAATACGCCATAGCGGTTAGAGACTTCAAGAAGTTCTTCAAGAGAAGAGGTAGGTTCGTAAGACAACCATAAAATGACAAAAAGACATTCAAAAGAAGCATGGGCGACAAGAACGGCAAAAGTGATAGGAAGTGCTTTAGATGCGGAGACCCGAATCATCTTATCGGAGAATGTCTGAAACCTCCGAGAGACAAGAACCAAAGGGCTTTTGTCGGAGGTTCTTGGAGTGATAGCAGTAAGGAAGATGATGAAAAGGCTAAAGATGAAACGTGTCTCATAGCTCAAGAATCTAGTGAGATATGCTTTGGAATTGATTTGGAACCCGACGAGTGGATAGGAGATAGTGGATGCACTAAACACATGATGAGAAACCGAAAGCTCTTCTCCACCTACAAGGTATATAATGGAGGTAACATCATTTTTGGTAGTAATCTACGCAGTAACATCATTGGCAAAGGTACGATCTCTCATGACTCCCTTAATATTGCAAATATAGAGCATGTAGATAATTTAGGATTTAATTTGCTTAGTGTTAGTCAAATACGTGATAATAAGTGTAAGGTAATATTTTCTGAACATGATAGTGAAATCACTAAGGATGGAAAGGTCATAGGTAGAGTTATTTGAAAAAACGGCTTATATGTGATGAAATTAGGAAGGAAACCAAAAGACAAAATTTGTCTTACAACAATTGATGAAAACTCCACTTGGTGGCATAGGAGATTAGGTCACGTAAATATGCGTCTAATTCAATCGTTAGCATATAAGAAACTAGTTAAAACTTACCTAAGCTTAAGTTTGATCAACATTTCTATGATGATTGCAAAATTGGAAAACAAGCTCACGCCAGTCACAAAACTAAGAATATGGTCTCAACGACTCGATGCTTAGAACTCCTTCACATGGATCTCTTCGATCTGTATTTCCCCCAAAATCAGTATAGCAGCGGAAAGCAACTAAGGGTACTACTTCATAGCAAAAAGAGATGGTAATAGAAAATGACCTCTAAATGAGACGTTTTTAATAGATACACATTCGATAAATAAATTTTAGAGTTTACAAAATAAGCAATCAAAAAAGTAACATAATACATAATCATTTTTAAACTTTATCGAATGGTAAACATTAATGCATAAGTCTTCAAAACATGTCGTGCGACTCTTATGTTCCAAGCCAAAGCTAACACCTTACGGACCTGAGATAAACATGCTAAAAACGTCAACAAAATTGTTGAGTGAAATTTATAGGTTTGTAATTAAAGTAGTGGACCACAAGATTTCAAGTAATCGTTGCCTATTGTAACATATACAAAATTCGTAAAGCATTTATTATTGCACTAAGCTCATGACACGAAACGTTAACGCCATTTTCAAGAAGTTATTACAATGATTGCCGTAGTAGGTAATTTTCCATTTTACCTAGAGTTCTCAAATACAGTGTGTCCGTTTTCCTAACCGGTCAACCCGGACGGGGGATGTCAATCCCAATAGATCTATTCACATCATTCATGTTTATAGGTAGTAATTAACGGTTCATGATGTTAGGGGCTTTCTAGCATAAGTGGTACTTAGGAAATAATAATATCAGTTCAAGCATACATTTTCAAACACTTGTATCCGTAGTAGAAATAGCATGTATCTCCCCCAAGTAGTTTATAAAACAATTAAACAAGTAAAAGTGAGACTATGAACTCACCTCAAGCAAAGCGATATCAAGTAAAGAAATATAAGATAACGGAAAGCCGCAAAACTCCTAAAAGCAACCTAGAATATAATGGTGCATTTTAGGTTATGTATGCCATGTATGCGATGCACATGAGTTTAACCATGCGATAACACTCTTATATACTATAGAATAGTATCACTCACACAAACAATGATAATCTTAAGAAAGTCTAGTGAGAGAAAGGTTAGAAGGTTTTCTAGAGAGAGAAAGTAAAAGAGTAAATGATTTAATTGAAAACCAACACCCTCTCCATGTGTGGAAAGGGTATTTATAGTCTTACAAGATAGATGGGGCATTTGGACTCCATGGGTTGGCCCGGTTAGCTTACTTATTTATTACACGTTTAACTACGAGCAAAGAATAATTATTTTGGTAGTGATTAAGTCTTTTCTCGATTCCTAACAATCTCCCCCTAAGGGAGGTCACTCTAATTTACAAAAGAATTAAACTTAGCATTCTATGAATGTTCTTCAGTCTTGCTCTTAGTCTTGAATCTTTGTACTTTATCTTGTGATATGTGTAGTGATCTTTGATCTTGAGCTTGTTCCAAACATGCTTGATAAACTGTGATCTTGAACTTCATGAGATCATCAATCTTGCATCATCGTTTGAACATCTTTGAGATTATTCGCCTTCTTGTGATCTTGTGTCTTTTAGACCAACATGCTCATACTTTTCTATATTTTGAAAGCTGTCTAACAATCTCCCTTAATATGCTTTAACTTGAACACTTTATGACTTCAAGGAAGACATTGAGTATCAGAGTAGCAGAAGACTTTAGTAACATGTACTTGAGCTTTCATCATGTCTTTATATTTGTCGATCGAGCATGAACATGTGGCTATGAATTCGACTCAGCTGGAACGGGGAACCGCCACCTTTGTATAAATCTGCAATTAATAGGTTAGTAATAAACATTTTATATGGAGGAACATGGCTTTGCCATTCGTCCAGGTTCGATTGTGATAACCTCCGATTTCCCGTTGACAGTATAAATATTGTACCTGTGATCAGGTAGAATTCAAAGAATCTCCTTGACAGGGTTTCTAGCTTGTAGTGTTGGATCCTCTAATACATATGCATTAGATTCATCATACTAGCTTGTTCTTATTACCGGAACGTCTCAAAGCAGACAACACGATAAGAGTAAATCGGTTAGTTACTATCTTACCGATTGAGTCGTCAATTCATATACTGGACCAAATAGATATCCAATTGACACAGGTTTGATCCATATAGGATCGCACAAGTCACCTAACGCAGTGCTGTTTGTTGTTGACACTGAAAGGATTTCCATTCGTCGCTGTGAAATGCTAAAGAGCACCACTCTGAATGTTCTGACAAGATCACGTGGATAATGCGTAGGAATCTTTAGATATCACTTGTGTTCATAGTGTATGAACAATAAGTGTCATTTGGAATTGTGTCCTAATGAGATATATAGATTGATCTCTTTGGCTCTAGATTCGATTATTGCGTTTTGGTTTTAGTGATCGAAGGCTGGAGCAGACTCCCACCTTTTCAATACCAACTAACTCGGAGTGAGAAAGTATAATAGAAATGTGTTTAATCTCCGTGAAAAATGAAACAAACTTCTTTTGAGAGAATTCTGAGTAGCTAGGAGGGTTGTGCATTGCATCACTGAGTCTATGATGACTATCTTCAATACCAGCAATCAACTGTGTGATTCTGATAGCATATGTATTGACCTGGTTTCTACCTAAAGCGTATGAAGGGCTTCTTTCTTTACACCCTTTATCCTTACATTTCTTTTTAATTCTTCAACCACTTCAATGTTAAGCCAACACGTCATCATTATCACCATGTTAGGTTTGTTTCGGTGATAACTCATGCCTTGGATAACATTCTTCCCAATCTCACTTTACTCCTTTTTATATCATACCTAAGGACTTCTACTATATTTATTTGAGTGTCCCTTTGTAGATCTCTCCGGTTCTGGCTGGATCATGGAACGAATACCTAACCCTAACCGCCTTATATCTCCTTGATACACGTAACTTGGTCGGTCATTTGGTATTTCCATTGTAGCCATAAAACCATTTGAAATTCAATCAAGGTACTTGTGATATAAATTAAAAGCATGTGTACCTTGAAAGTTTCATTTTTCATAAACGCTCCCCTTACACATGTGCATCGATATTCAAAAAACGTTTTGCACATGAAGGGAGGAGACTTCACTTTTTTTTAGGTAAAAGGGAATTCATACCTCGGTAAAATATATTACACCAAAAAAAACGTTGAAGTACAATGGATGTAGGTGAATTCCTAACATCTCAGCCCGTTACATGGGCACAAACATGCACACAACTTGTGCAAAATCTAACATAAAAGTGACATGCCACTCTTATGACACCAAAACTAAATTGAAAGAAAAATACAAGCAGACTAAAAGATAAGAATGATGCTCGCGCTTCCAATTTAGACCATAATGGAAACTATTGATCTCCGAGACCGTAAAATAGCTCCAACTTCCAAGATTACCACCACCTGTGTCATCATGATGAAAATCACCAAAATTCTCCAAGCTTCGTGTAATCAGACCAATTCACATCTTTATGGGACGCGCAAGATATATCCCACAAAACTTCCAAGCGTGTAAATCTTGCTCACGCACTCATAAGCAGCAATCTTTCCGTCATCAGATGAGTATAGATGTGGTGCACGTACTAGACTACTACAAGGTCCCCAATAAGAACCGAAATTCCATAGAAGAACCTCAAAAACATGCTCGTATAAAGAAAGCATGCTGCTAACCAGCTCTCAACACCCATCGTCAACGACAATAGGCACTTTATACAAGAGCAAAACCAATGCCCTAAGGAGAGCATAACCGGACATCCAAAGACGCCCAACAAACATCCCATGAGAGGTAATCAGTTAACAAATTCCATGCATCAGCTGGTGAAAGACCCTAAAACCGCGGATAGAGCAGCAAGCATAACTCGCTCCAAAAGTGTATGTTTAGATGCATAACCGAGCTCCAATGAGAATAACCAACAAAAGCGTAGTAGAGCTACACACTAACCAAGCAGCAACATTGTCCCGTCATTAATTAGCACAATTTCAAACCACGAACTTGCTGCAATACCATACCATAATCATGGGACACCAAACCCTAATTCGCAACCATGTATGAATACATGATACTCAGCTGCAAGAATCAGCCGTTATCTCTCCCTCAACACAACCTGTTACCAACAGGCATCCAAGCGTATGAATACGCATACAAGACGAACCAAGCGTCAAACCGCATACACCACGAGCAAACTATGGCCAAACAGCCAAACCCTCAATGTAGCCTCCAATCACCAGCTTTCGAGAAGCTGCAGCGAATAGATCGACCACATAGGGTTTCTTAAGCACAACATCAAGGACGATCGCAACTCGCCCACAAACCCTTGTCAAACCAAATCATGATAATATAGCATATATAATAGATTTGTGACCCAGGTCACAAACCCTAATTTGTTCGACAATCATCAGAACCATAAAGAGAGACAATCGATCCAAGATTGACTCCTCCTTGCGTCTGTAAACAACGATCCCAAAAAACGATCGACACCCTAAATAAGTATCAATCAGCATATAGCATAAGATCGAATCACAACTTCCATCGAAACCCTAAATAATAGAAAATAAAAAAATGAACCCTAAAAAATTAGGGCTTGGGTGACGGCTGGAAACTTATGGCGATTAGAATGATTTAAAGAATGATTAAGGATACCTCACGCCCCTCCATGATATAACACTCTACCTCTTAATCGATTGCATATCTTTGGCCATTAACATAAGAATCGACCAATCTGAATTTGGGTTGTGCATGAAATCGCAAAAATGAAAACCATATACAAATCCCAAACCAGAAGATCTAAACTCACATGAATGATAAAGATAGAGAGGCGATTAAAGGAAGTAAAGTGGCCGGAAAATTAATTGGAGGGGCGCCAGAAATCACCATAAGGGGAGAGCTTTTTTTTATATAAAACTAAATTGAGGAGACTGCACTTGAGTAATTAGGATTACGTTAATTAGTTGCATATTTTAATTACAATTTCTTCCCTTATCAAAAATATCAAATCTTTTGATATTTTGGATATCAATTGATTAAAATATTTATAAAGGTTTTGGGGAGAAAAATATTATCTTAATTAGCATGCTTATTAGGAACATTGTAGAATATGTGTTTTATCTAACAACTTAACCAATCAATAAGAAACTAGAGAGAGAAAAAGATGGAAGGAAGGTTTCTAGTGAGAGAAAGGAAGAGATAATATTAGATTAATGAGTGTGTGTGAAAATGAAAGCAACCAACACCCTCTCCAAGCTATAAAGAGGGTATTAATACATCATATTGTGGCCGGTCATGGACCCTTTCATGGGCTTTCTATGGGCTTTGGCCCTTTTACATATTTAAGGTTCAAAAAACTACCTAAGACTAGGAATGGCAATGGGGCGGGTTTGGGGCGGGGCGACCACCCTCCATCCCCAAACCCGATTAGCAAACCACGCCCCAAACCCGCCCCGATCCCCAATGGGGATCTTATCGGGGCGCTCCATTGGGGCGAGATGCTCCCCCAAACCCGTTCCGATCCCCGTTGGAGATCTTATCGGGGCGACTTTACGAGCGCATTGCTCCACAAAATACACGCTGTTCTTCGTTTATTATTATTTTTACGCCATATTTTTTACAAATGTGATTACATGCAATAATATGAATAATCAAGAACCCACTAATAATATAATAATTAGTAGCGTTCATAAGTTTTCAAGAAATTATACATAAATAATTATAACCACGTTAAAAAAATCAAAACTTCTTTTAAAAACATTACACAAAAAAGTTTTTATTAATCACAACTTGCAATCTTGTAAAGATATAATACTAAATTTTTTTAATAATATTGGTTTATTACGTAAATACTAACGTAACAATATATGAAAATAATATATCGATATGTATGTATAGTTTTAGGGCGGGGCGGGTTGGGGATGTTATGCCCCGTCCCCGCCCCGAACCCGATAAGAATTCCCGTTAATGCCCCGAAACCCGCCTCGTAACCCGATAAGCATGCCCTACCCCGCCCCAAAAACTTCGGGTTTTGGATTTCCCCATTGGGTTCGGTTTTTTTTTGCCATCCCTACCTAAGACCTACGAACTACATATTTTAGGAGTGAACGAGTCTTTTCTCGATTCCTAACAATCTCCCTCTAAGGGAGTCACATCCTTTTACAAAAATCTTAAGCTTTACATTCTACGAATGTCTTTGGTCTTTGCTCGAGGTCTTGAATCTTTATTTTTCAACTTGTGATATGCGTAGTAATCTTTAGACTTTAGGCTTGAGCTTGTTCCTTTATGAACAACTTATTATTTTCAGTGTCTCATTATGAACCATGTACTAAATTAAATACCATTATGAACCACAAAAACTAGTAATAGCAGGGTTTTTTACCGGTCTGGTCGATCATATTTGACTTTTTTAAATTCCACATCATTTCCATTTTTTTATATTTCCACCTAATATAAACTTTTTCCCTCCAATTTTTTTCCCTGCATGCCCATCAATTCTTTCCCTCCAACCAACTCTTCCCATCTTGATTCAATAAGATTCATTATTGCTGTTGACTAATCAGATGTGGCTAAAGACGAAATAATCATGATACAATTTCCCAAACAAAACCAACGAAAATCCATATCCGAGGCCCCCACATTTCCAAGAAACTATCCCCCACTTTTTGGCATTAAGTCAAAGACCCATTCGGGGAGAGAGTCAGGGGTATTGGCAAAAGATCTACGAAGAAATCTAAAATACTCCTATGGTCAAAGAGAAAGGTCTGCAGGTGTCTCTTCACCAGAATACGAAGAAGAAACTGAAAGAACTGCAACAACAACATAACACAATGAAAATGAAAAACCATGGTGAAGTTACCCAATCTTGCTCAAAAAGGCCATTGGTCGAAAGCAAAATCCATATTGAAAAAACACAAAGATGCAGCTACAGAGTTGATTGGTGATAATGGCGACACAATGCTTCATTTGATGGTTAAAGAAGGAAAAAATAATTTTGTTGAAATGTTGCTCAATTTCAAAGACGATGAAATAGAAAGTGAAAAGCAAAATTCAAATGGACAGACAGCCCTTCATATTGCCGCAATTGTTGGCAACAAATATGCAGCTGAACTCTTTGTTAAGAAGGGGAAGGGATTGTTATACATACCAGACCATGAATCACACGTGCATTTTGTTAGTGCTTATTCCAATATGCAGTTCCAGACATTTGTGTATTTGTTAGAAGCCATGGCAACAGCAGACGGATATCTTTCTAAGCTTCTATAAACAAGGATTCATTTCTTATATTAATAACTGGTCTCATTTACCAAAAAAACAATATGGTGAGTAGTATTGTCACTATGATAAAAAAATAAGTGATTAAGGAGTAGCTAGTATGTATGATAGCATTGATGGCAATATATAATATAATTCGTATGATTTACACACCTTATCAAACTCTTGCAGATTTAGCTTGGAAGTTGGACAACATGTATGATAATTATGGCCAGGGGAAAGAGAGAGATACACATTTTGAGTAAAACAATTGATGGGGCTCACAAAAAGAAAATAAATGGATATAAGGTAAAATTGGTGAAAAGTCAACGGGTCAACAAAATCGGGTCAAAAAATCTGGTTGTACGGTTT
This sequence comes from Tanacetum coccineum, assembly GCA_026074375.1. Taxonomy (NCBI): domain Eukaryota; kingdom Viridiplantae; phylum Streptophyta; class Magnoliopsida; order Asterales; family Asteraceae; genus Tanacetum; species Tanacetum coccineum. The sequence goes on along the minus strand of BQNB010082122.1, from coordinate 11,016 downwards.
AAACCTGCCACCGTGGCATAAGTTAAAGAAAAAAAATTAAAAAATAATAATGACATGGAAATAACCTGCTCTTCCCGGTTTCGTGGTTCATAATGGTATTTAATTTAGTACATAGTTCATAATGAGACACTGAAAATAGTAAGTTGTTCATAAATAGTGTTTACTTCATAGTTGCGTCAAAAACAGCCCCGCAACAATGCCGGCAGCCACCATAATTTTGTCTCGATCAATCATTGTGATTCCGTAATAAAAGGTTTTGATTTGATCAAGAAGCAAAATTCTATGATCTGAACATTTTCGTAAACATGATTTAAATCTTTCCCAAGCTTGAAATACTAATTCAGAAGTCAATTGCCAGAAATTCAAAATGTCTCTCCTAAGCTGCAACGCTCTAGAATATGGGTAGTATTTTTTTTTTGGAACGACAGATTTATTAAAAGAAGAACTAGCAAGGAGCTAGAGTTACAAAGTAATCAAGTAAGGGTTTTTAAGCCAATCGTTCCAGCTGAACGCGGCTCTACTTCTAAATTTACACCAATGAAAAGAACTAGACACCACATTGTCAAAAATAAACGCCTTCGAGTAAGTCTTGCCTTCAAAAATGAGGTTATTGCGATAATTCCATATATTCCACCACATAACATAAAAAACGCCTTCAAGAATCGCCTTAATTTTAGAAGTAAACCGCAAAGACGTCAACCATGAACACCATTCATCATATGTGTTGACTGCAACAAGATCTAGATTCCACCAGGTAGCAATTTTGCGAGCAATTTGATTAGCCATTTGACATCGAAAAAACAAGTGCTCGGTAGTCTCAATACCATCATCACATATGGGACAAGTTATCGATTGAATATCAATACCGCGCCGAGTAATGTTTAGCCTAGAAGGTAAAGCGTCCATCTTTATTTTCCAAGCAAACACATTTATTTTAATAGGGACGAATTTAACCCAACGCGTCTTGGAGGAATCAGACTTAAGGCGATTCGCATCAATAACTTTGCGAATAGATGCCACCGAGAAATCCCCTGAGCCCTCCAATGACCAAGCCCATCTGTCTGCCATAGGAGTTAAATTAACCAAGCTGACCAAATTCACAAGCGTATCGAGTTGGACTTGCTCGACACCTCCCCTAACAGGGCGACGAAACGACCTGTCCAAACACAAATCATTAAGTTTAGCCCGGACACTTACCTCCTTGCGATCTTCTAAGGCGAACAGCCGAGGGAAAATGTCTTTGGCGACTCCAACACCGGACCAGTTGTCATGCCAGAACGAAGTAGATTCGCCATTACCCAACTTGAGACTCAAACAATCGAGAACGTTTACACCTTGTTTCTGCAACTCCTTAACTTCTTTAACAATAGACAACCAGCAAGATCGAACCCCTGTATTACGGATCAGCCCAATATTACCATCATTGCCGTGAATGGCTCTAATAACCTTCGACCATAGACAGTTCTTTTGATCATAGAACTTCCACAGCCATTTAGTCATAAGTCCCCTATTGAGAGCGAAGAGACTAGAAACGCCCAAACCTCCATTAACCTTGTCAGCTAAGACGTAGTTCCATTTTACCCATGAGGCTTTACTGCTGCCACATTCATGACCGTTGAAGAATTGACGTCTTATTGATTCCAGCTTGTGAAGCACACTCGACGGAACACGAAAGATAGACATGTAAAATATAGGAATCGATCCAAGTACTGACTTTAAGAGAGTTAATCGACCACCGATGGATAAAGCATTCATTTTCCACTTAGAAAGCCGAGATTTTACCTTTTCAATGACTTCATTCCACGCCTCCGACCTAGACATAAGACCACCCACTTTGGTGCCTAGATAAGAAAAAGGACTATTGAGAATAAGGCATCCCAATTTTCCAGCCGCATGATGCACATTATCTCGATTCACATGAACTCCCATAATCCTACTTTTGCTCATATTTATTCGAAGGCCCGAAGCAAGATAAAAACATTCTAACACGTGGGTAAGCGTATTTATGTTTTTGTCATTCCATTGTCCAACAAACACCGCATCGTCCGCATAGAACATGTGCGACAAATTTACCGATTGGCTAAGTCTGATCCCCGTAAACATACCAGCGTCAACCACCTTTTGGAAAGAAAGATGCAAACACTCCATGACCAGTATAAATAAAAAAGGGGAAAGCGGGTCACCTTGCTTCAATCCTTTAAAGAATTGGAATTCTTCAGTAGGGCTCCCATTGATAAGAATAGAACCACGCGAAGACTTTAGGCATTTCTGAATCCACTCGCACCATTTGTTCCCAAAACCAAATTTTCTTAAAACATCATCCAGGAAGTCCCATCTAACTGAGTCGAATGCTTTCTCGAAATCAACTTTAAAAATCAACGACTGCTTCTTTTTACTTTTGCACCATTGCAACACCTCGTTAAGGATAAAAGGGCCATCAAGGATTTGTCTCCCCTTAATAAAAGCCGATTGGACATTACTGACAATATCCCCTAAAACTTTAACAAGCCGATTTGTCAGAATTTTCGCTATAATCTTGTATATACTGCCAATGAGACTAATTGGTCTAAAATCCTTAACCAAATTAGCATCAGGAATTTTAGGAATAAGAGCTATAAAAGAAGAGTTACAACCTTTTGGAATATCCGCGTACATGAAAAAATGCTTGACTGCCTTGAATACATCATTTTCGATGACAGCCCAAAAGTAACGGTAAAACCCGAAAGAAAATCCGTTTGGGCCTGGGGATTTCTCTGAGCCATAGTCCCATACAGCCCATTTTAGCTCATCTAAAGTCACTTCACATTCTAATTTAACTTGCTGATCAGGAGAAAGGGAATTCGGAAATTACATGTCAACAGTGGCACGCTGCTCTGGAGGTTTATCGAATCTGTGGCGGAAGTGATTATAAAATTCACGTTTAACATCACGCGGCTTATCTTGTCAAACACCATCTACCATAACCCCGCGAATGTTCATTTGGATTCGTTTTTTGTTCAAAACAGCATGAAAGAATCAAGAGTTCTCGTCTCCCTCAATCGACCACTTGATCTTGGCTTTTTGAGCCATATCCATCGCATGAAGTTTTTCAATGTTTTGTAGATCATTAAACACTTCCATACGTTTAGCATCCAATATGTCAGACCCTTTACCGTTATCAATAGAAGTATCTAACAACCGAAGTTCCTCTCTGAACTTATCAATCGCATCTTTGTTTCCATGTTTGTACACTTAAGCCATTCCCTGATTCTAGATTTAATAAACTTCAACTTACCTATTAAATTACACAAGCCATTAGAAGCATCCACTGGAGCGATATTCCATTGATTAGTGACGAAGGTAGTAAATCCATCCAACTCCAACCAATGATGAAAAAAGCGAAACGGTATCGGCCCGTAATCATAAGACACTTCCCGCAATAAAATGGGACGATGGTCAGACAGATATCTATCCAACGTAATGGCTGAAATTTGAGGACATTTGATAAGAAGGTTTTCCGAAATAAAAAACCTATCTAGTTTGCTCATTTTTGAGGCGGACTTATGACACCAAGTAAACGAACTACCACCTAATTGCACTTCCACAAGGCCCGCGGTGACAATGAAAGAGTTGAATTCATCAGCACCTTGAGCATTGAAGACGGAACCGAATCTATCCGACTTATACCGCACTTCATTGAAATCCCCCATCATGACAACCTCTCCCTTCCATCTGTTAATAGTATGCGCCAAATAATCCCATAAAGTGCGTTTCTCTCTTTGATCATGCGGACCATAGACCACCACTACGAGCAAATCAGCACCATTTTTGAGCCACACTCCCCGAAGAATAACGAAAGAGTCCGAAATCGTATGGTTACTTTTCTGAAAAGATCCCGGATCCCAAACACATAAGATTCCTCCCGAATTTCCAACCGAGTTGCTATGAGTGTATTCGAATGCGTAATTACCCCAGCAGCTTTTGACACATCGAAGGTCCATGATCTCCATCTTAGTTTCTTGGATTGCTAAAAAGTTCACTTTATTGTTGACACACAACTCCCTAGCCCAATCTTTTTTGGCCTTTTGGGCAAGGCCTTGGATGTTTAGAGATAAAAAATTCATCGATAAACCATCGACGCTCCTTGAGATTTAATAATCTCTGATAGATTAGTCTCGCAACCTTCCATGTTATAGCCCATCGTCTGACCGACTTTAACAACTTCCTCCATTAAACCCAAAAAAGATCCACCAGAACGTGGAGCTACTGATTTCTTGAAACTTCCTGAGCAAGCAGATTCAACCTTAGAACCTCCAAAGGCTCTAACTTCGTCACTACCAATAGGTTCGACAAACGAATTACCAGTTTTCAGATTATCGCATTTGGTACCCAAGTCGACTTGATCATCTGGGGGGTGAAACCAGGAGGAAATACTGGACTTGTATTTTCAACATTGACCTTATCATTAATAACATTACCTTTCCGATTAAGAATTGAGTAAATGTTGAAAGGATCTTCGGACGTTTTCTTCTTCGATCCATTAGATTCATCGAAAGATGTATCCGGGACCACTTCTATATCGCTGTTATCTCCATTACTTCCTGAATCGTTCACATTATTATCGCCTTTCATAGAACCATCCTCTAGTATACCCTCCTCCATTTCGTCTTCATCGTCGGATTCATCCAATAGATCAGGTATCCATCCAGGGACCTCCTTAGCACGGATCCAGGACACCTTACCACGAAATATCATCTTAAATGATAAAAAAATGTTCATAAGAAACTTTGTATATAGACATAATCTTTTTGAGTGGGGAAACAACTCTCGCAAATGATCTTCTACGTTCCAGCAGGTATCCCCATTTAGCATCCTATCCTTTTAAAGTATTCTTTGACCAAGTTTGTGAAAGGAACCCCTTCTACTGCTACCCTAACTATACGACCATCAGGGATACAAATTCAAGTGGGGCTTGCATTCAAACAGGAACATGATTCCATTCCAACGTTCTTTTTGAATAGGTCTTTGGACTCAGTGGTAGCAAATTCCAACAGAACCCATAATGCTCCCATATATCGAACGTTCACGTCAGTAAAACCTTCGTTGGAAAAGGCAGTCTTAAGGTTAGATAGAGATGCGAATTCTTTGACTTTTCCCAACAAAGCATTGGAAACATCTTTGGGATTCAAGCAGCCATCATCCATAACAATAGCAGGGCCAGAATCAACGTCCCCTAGACCAGTTGAGAATTTGGATTTCACCACGTTAACATACGAATTCTTGCTAACTTCTTTGCGGGCGTTTGGATCTTGAACGATGATGATGTTTATGGCTCATTTGGATATTTGAAGAAGACATTTGATTTTTACTTATTTGATGTTGTTGTTGATTTTCACAGGTTTTGTGTTCTGATAATATCTTAAAGGAGTGGATCACCTTTAGATAAACTGTTCGTGATTAGAAGGCGGTGACGAAGACTTGATGAATCTTGCAAATGATGTTACAGATATTCTACCTTATTGATTGATTAATTCGTACAATTTTGCTATCACTTTAAGGAGTTACGTTATTGTGCTCAGTGTCTCATTTAATAGAGGAATGAGGATTTTGTCAAGAGACATAGGTCTATTATTCATAGCAAGTAGAGACTCGATGTATGTGGATAACAGGTTATAATGACACAAGTTTGGGAATTCAACTATTCAACTAAATTCGTTTTATTCGTTTTTCTCTTCTTCATTGATAATATGCTGCTTGACGCCATAATAAGTCCATGATCAAGAGATGGTAAAAATTGTTAAGGGGAGCTTATTGTTTATTTACTTCTACATGCACATCATTTTGATTATGACAAATGGGGGAAGAGTGGCTTGGATTCAGGGGAAGTTCTTCATCTATATTTGCTTCAGGGTAAGATTGTGCTTATTGTTATTATTCTTAGTTTTGTCAATTATCACCTAGGGAAGATTGTTGGGAATTATACTTTGAGTTGATTATGACAAAACATATTAAAGATGGAGGACCTACAAGACAAAGTTGGAATAACATTAATGCTGATTGAAGATTAGTCAAACAGTATTTAATGCTCAGCTAAAAGATAAAGATCAACATTAATGCTGATTGAAGATTAGTTAAATAGTATTTAATGCTGATTGAAGATTAGTTAAATAGATCCTAACAAGTGGTATCAGAGCCTGGAGAGAGCCTCTGATAAAGAAGAATTACGTAGTACCACATCAAAACCTTGTTTTCTCTAATCTTTAACTATGTCAGTACCATGCCTACTATTCTATCAGTCACCCTTTACGTATCCTTATCCCTAATTCATCTGCTTTCACCTTCAAGTCACTCAAGATGTTACCTTCATGCCTAATCATCTATGCTTCACCTTCATTCACTCAAGATGATACTTTCATGCCTGAACCCATACAAACCAATGCTATCATTCACTCAGACTGCTTTCTCACAACCTGCTGATTTCACACTCAACATATCATCCTGCACTAAAACCAACCGACTGGTCAGCAGTACCTAATAATCGTCCAGTCACAACAGTTTCAAAAGTTCCAAAACAGCCACTATCTATGTACCAACAATGCAAAATTTCCATATCTTGATAAGGAAAAAATATTGAGATATGGGATATGAAGATGGTGTACTGGATACAGAATGCTGATCTTAATCTTGGGAGGAGTGTCAGCAAAGAACAGCCAAAGAGGTTGGGAAAAAGATGCAAAGGAAATACAATTTTTCATCTCTGTTTCTCTTGATGTAATCATGTTGCTGTAACAAAGGGAAAATAAGGTGAGAACCTTGTTGCCTTCAGACTCTACTGAAAGATCATATGCCCGCGATTTTCATCATTATGATGATGTATGGATATTCTGGATGGCTGTCAGGTAGGTTTGGGGAGAATGAGAATAAAGAAGGATGAAGAAGACCATGCTTAGAAAACAAGTCAGTTTGAAGAATTCTCTGTGAGACAGATGAATCGAAGAGGCCTACAATAGGGTTTACTGAACAGATTTTCAGATGGAGTCTGAGTCTGTTGAATCTAGTAACATGGCAAGCCAGACAATATTGACATCAACCTGAAGTTTCTAAGAGACCCTTCTTCTTGTGGGTCGCAAGTTGCGTAGGCTTTAATATCATGTAGGTGGCTTGAGTCAATGAGTTTTGATGACTGTATAACAAACTAAGTCGCTTGAACTTGATGTCAGAATTGTCAACGTTATGGTGTGATAAGTTACTGCTGCTTCCCACTCATTCTGCTTTACATTGGAATGCTTGTTCTGGCTCAATAGGCTTTACGTATTCTGATCAGCTGCGTTTACTCCATCTGTTTCTCAGACTCCTGGTATTCTGATAACGTATGGAATGTGTTCTGCACTCTTTGGATGCTGAGATTTGAACAAGATCAAGATATGATCTATGAAGACTTGACCAGGTTGATCTAATGGAGATGGAAAGAGATGGACTTAAAGTGGCATATGGCTATGCTATCTTTAAGGATTATACAGGTTTGAGATGAAGGCAGGTCGAAAAGATGAACTACAACAAATCAGCAGCTGCCTAGATTTTGACAGAAGAAATGTTAGATTGCTACAAATGTTTCATTTGGGACATTTTGTAGGGAGTGTAATGTGAATGACACGTTGTCTGATAACGGCGAGGTACTCGGTTTTAAGGTCACAGAAGTTTAACAGACGAACCAAAGCTTTGCGTCTCCGTTGATTCCTTGGTAAATTTGGTCAGATCATGCAGCTGGAAAGAAAACTCGACTGGTCAGTTGACAAGGTATATGGGATGTTGGCTGGACTTCATACTGATAGTGCTGACTGCTTCTAATGTGCTGGGTGAGTTTGCTATGATGGGGATTTCCTCCTAAGGTACAAAAATTGTCCCCTTGGTGTGTTCTAAGATTAGTGATCTTAATCAGATGTATAATAATCTTGATGGATTGTTTAATGATTGTTACATTAAAGTTTCAGGCATATCAGCATGCGTTAAAAATTAGAATAACATTAAGATTGGTATCATAAAACTCAGGATTGCATTAGAAGAAAAGATTAGGGGTTTTATCTCGATATTAGAAAAACCACCACTAACAGCACTGATTATTATACATGAAAATTACATGTTCAGGCCACAAAAAAGAAAAGAAAGAATGGGAAGTTAAGTTTGACAGCGACATTAGTAGGATTTGAATTATGGAAGGAATCCTTCCATAGAACTTAAAAAATTGATCGATAGCTCTATGTCTACAAGAACTTAAAGATTGTCTAGGATTTCAAGTGTACTTGGAGTAGATGAAGTGTTTTGACTTGTCCACACCTACGTAACTTTGTCTTTTACTCAGACCCTCGTTGACGAAGGAGGTTAAACCTTCGTGACTCAACGTTATGTCAAGGCTGGAGAAATGCATACTGTTCTCCTCCTCCTATCACTGGAATCTTATATGCCAGCCTCATACAGTCTGACATTGAGGAAAACTACAGGTTGTTTGGTTCAAGTGATACCAGCATTTTCTGATACTTATTTCAGAATCTAATGACGAGTGTCTTCTTTGGTGTTATCAGTGACAATCTTCTGATTGAGTCCCATGCAATCACTGTGCTTCCAGCCTCAAGACCCTGACAAAGACATCCCACCTCCTGTTGATATCCAGAATTTGTCAGAGTCTGATCTTGAAGACCCAAATTCCACTACTGGCAGTCTTAGTTTTTCTTGTTCAGAGAATGTAAAATCTCCTAGTGTTTATCTGTAATAAATTGGAGTGAAACAAATAGAATGTGTGTAAAAACAGTTTTGTTGCGTGTTAAGAAATGTTTTGCTTTGTGGCAGTAAATTGCTTTGATTTAAGTGATTGTGACTTTTATAATTGTGTTGTTTCTGTCCCTTGTAAATCTAAAGCAGCATCTGTTTATGCTGGTAGTAGGATTTCGCCAGCATCCGTTCCTGCTGGTAGATCTGATTCTGCTGCTGTAGAACAAGACCAGCAGTCCATTCTGGGGGGGGGGGGGGGGGGGGGGGGGGGGGGGGGGAGGGTGGGGTGGGGGGGGGGGGGGGGGGGTGGGGGGATGGTAGTAGGATTTCGCCAGCATCCGTTCCTGCTGGTAGATCTGATTCTGCTGCTAGTAGAAACAGACCAGCAGTCCATTCTGCTGGTAGTAGGATTTCGCCAGCATCTGTTCCTGCTGGTAGATCTGATTCTGCTGCTAGTAGAAACAGACCAGCAGTCCATTCTGCTGGTGCACCAAATCATGCTGGTTGGTCTAAAAGACCAGCAACTGTTTCTGCTGGTAGATCAGGTTCTGCTGGTTGGCTCAATCCTGCTGCTCGACCATATTTCAGACCATCATCTGTTTATTTTAATACTCCGACTAATTTATATGACCCTATGTTTATGGATAAGGGACGATGGGATACTGCTGTTAAGACCTCAGCAGGTTACTCTTGGAGGAATAAAAGACCACAGTTTTGGGGATCCAAGAGTAATGGTGGATCTCATCAACCCACATGGTTTCACAATTAATGATCCACAAGGCAGGCTCAAGTCAGAATTGGCTTGGGTCTCTCAAGTGTACTAATGGCTTTGTTGTATGATTTGTAGGGTGATCCTAGTACAGATAATGACATAGGTATAGTTGACAGTGGTTGCTCAAGAAGTATGACAGGAAACAAGGACAAGCTTGCTGATTTTGTGCCAATCAAGGGAGGCATTGTAAAATTTGGAGGTGGAGATGGTAGAATATCCGGAAAAGGCACCATACGGACTTCAAAGCTTGACTTTGAAAATGTCTACTATGTTGAAGAGTTGCAGCACTTTAACTTGTTTTCTGTATCACAAATTTGTGATAAAAAGAACAAAGTTCTCTTCACAGACACTGATTGTTTGGTGCTTTCCGAAGAATTCCAATTGCCTGATGCAAGTCAGGTGGTACTAAGAATTCCGAGGAAACATGATCTCTACACATTCCACATCTCACACCTGCAACCAGAACAAAAGGTTACTTGCCTCGTCGCAAAAGCATCCTTAGATGAATCCACCAGATGGCACAGAAGGATGGCTCATGTGAACTTCAAAACAATCAACAAGTTAGCTAAGGAAGGTCTGGTTGATGGGTTACCTCTCAAGGTGTTCTCCAATGAACACAACTGTGTTGCTTGCAACAAAGGAAAGCAACATAAGGCTTCCTATAAGCATATTTCTGCTGTGAGATTTATTACTGATACTCTGCAATTGCTGCATATGGACCTTTTTGGTCCTACCAATATCAGGAGTATTGACCAGAAATACTACTCCTTAGTGGTTACAGATGACTTCAGCAGGTTTTCTTGGACTTTCTTTTTGGGTACTAAGGATGAAACATTTTATGTCCTTAAAGAATTCATTACCTTAATAGAAAACCAGCTGAATAAAAAGGTTAAAGGAATAAGGTGTGATAATGGGACAGAGTTCAAAAATGCAAAACTTATTGAACTTTGTGGGGAAAAGGGAATTAAGAGGGACTATAGCAATCCTAGAACCCCACAACAGAATGGGGTTGCTGAGAGGAAAAATAGGACTCTTATAGAGGCTGGTAGAACCATGTTGGCTGACTCTAAATTGCCTACCATGTTTTGGACTGAGGCTGTTAGCACGGCTTGCTATGTTTTAAACAGGGTGTCTATTACTAATCCCCATCATAAAACACCTTATGAATTGATATCTGGGAAGGTTCCTCAGATAGGTCATCTTAAACCTTTTGGATGTCAAGTAACTATCTTTAATACAAGTGACCATTTGGGAAAATTTGAGGGTAAAGCTGATGAAGGTTATCTTGTTGGGTATGCTTCCAATAGCAAGTCCTATAGGGTTTATAATCTACCTAACAAGAGGGTAGAGGAAACCATGAATCTGCGCTTTTTAACTGATTCATTAGGTTATACTCGTTTTAAAACGGACACACCTGCAGGTTCACAAGAAACTAACATAAATGCAGGTATACAAGATCATGACTCAGATTCAGAAGTGGATGAGCAAGTGATAGTGGT
>BQNB010082121.1:5739-29421 GCA_026074375.1 Tanacetum coccineum | reverse complement strand
TTACCGGAACTGCACATTTAGGTTCCCGACAATCTTTGGTAAAATGTCCAGGTCTTTGACAGTTGAAACGCACTCTACAGTTTCCTCTTTCCACATGGTGAGTATTACACTTGGCACACTTAGGGTAATTCACATATTCATTCCTTGGAGGAGTTGTTGCCACGAATCCTGCCCCTACCTTCGCCTTCTTTTTATCTTTCCAAGACCCCCCCAGACTTAGTACCCTCATCATTTGCCTTCCTCTTTTCACTACCTTTTGACAGCGTTCCACAGCTAATTGCCTCATCTGTAAGTATACCCACTCTCAAAACCGCATTCTGAATGGTTGTTGGCTGAGTTGCCTTAACCATCCCCCTAATTTTGGGTGCTAAACCTGCTACATACCTCGTAATGCGTGACGATTCAGGTGTCACCATATGAGGAACCAACCTGGCCAGCTCATGAAATCGGTCGGTGTAGGCAGCATGATTGCCTCCCACCATCTTGTGGTTCCATAACTCTAGTTCCAACTTTTCCATTTCATTACTAGGACAACAGAAATCAGTACTACCAACAGGACATCTTAAATGTCATTCCCATGACATCCCCATTCGCCGCATCTCGACCGTCGATCCACCTGGATTAGGCCATTCCACCAATCAGACGCCTTGTTAACAAAGGAACTGGCAGCATAATTCACCTTTTGGTTATTCTAGACACCCGCTGTTAATAAAAAAAATGGGTTAAAAAAAAAAATTATCAACTTGATATTCGAAAGACCAAAAAGCAATGCCGTATGCTGATTATTTTAAGTACTGTCTTGAAGCTTTCTTCTTGTTTGAGAACCCCAGCAGTACATTTGCCAATAATTGACTTTGAGATAGAATCTAATGAATTCTAATGTGGGAGTAAGGAAAATCAAAGGTTAGATTCCAAGTCGTTGTAGACAGCTATCTCCGCCGTCCTCATCAACAAAAGAGAATTGCTAGATAAATACCAATCTGTATGTAGTCAATCCATCATCGATAATCTGTTAGGTGTATAGCCATTACCTTGAGGCGGTGTATAGAGTACTTAGAGTGAAAGTATCAGTCAACACTTTTCTTTTCCTTTGCAATAGATATTCCTCCTCTTATTGCCTCTTCAAAAGCAATCCTTATAGACATCAAATATAGAGCTTTGGCAATAAGAGTTCTTGATGATTCAAACTTACAAGCTACAACATTTAAGCTAGTTCATCATAGGACAATGGAACTTCCTTTGCAAGACATTACGTTCCTCTGTATGTCATATAGCTGAGCTGTTATGAAACAGATGAATTGCTGGTCATCCTATAATCTTCAACAACATCCCAAGAAATATCCTTGTTCTTTTGAATCATCAGCATAGTTTTCTTTCCTGACAGGAATGTAATTCATGGATGGAGTTAAAAGGTCAAGATCAAACATCCAATCAGGACCTTTTCCCTTTTGATTCTCCTGATTCTCAAGAAAGTTTACATGAAGACAATCTTGAACCTTTCTTGTGACCCTGTTATAGACTCTAAACCCTTTGCTGTTAGTAGAGTATCCCAACAGATATCCTTCTTCTGACTTGCCATCAAACTTACCCAAATGATCCAGAGTATTAAGTATAGTCAGAGAGCATCCAAAAGGTCTCATGAAACTGATGTTAGGAGATCTTCCCATCAAGATTTCATAAGGAGTCTTCATTTGAGGTTTAGTCACCAACACTCTATTAAGCACATAACAAGCAGTATTGACTGCTTCAGCCCAAAATTGAATAGGTAGAAGGGAGTCTGCTAACATAGTTCTAGCAGCTTCAATAAGAGTCCTATTCTTTCTTTCTGCAACACCATTTTGCTGTGGAGTCCTGGCAATGCTATATTCTCTCTTGATTCCTTTCTTGGCACAAAACTCATTCATAAGTTGATTCTTGAACTCTGTTCCATGATCACACCTGATGGTCTTCACTTTATGTCTTAGCCTGTTTTCCAAACCCACAATCAAATCATGAAGCATATCATATGTTTCATCCTTGTAGGCCAAGAAAAACACCCAACTGAATTTGCTGCAGTCATCAGTGACCACCAAGCAGTACTTTTTCTTGTTTATACTCTCTACTGAAACAGGTCCAAATAAGTCCATGTGGAGCAATTCAAGAGGTTCTCTGACAGTTCTTTCCTCAATCTTCTTGCAAGATGCCCTGTGCTGTTTACCCTTTCTACATGCCACACAAGAGTGATCAAGCTTGAATGTCTTTGAAGGTAAACCCCTAACCAGATTGCCTTTAACCAACTTGTTGATATTTTTGAAGTTGACATGCCCCAGTCTTCTGTGCCATAGGACAGCTTCATCCTCTGTTGCCTTTGCAACCAAACAAGTGATTCCACCAGAGGGAATAATATTCTTTAGATCCAAGCTGTAGACATCATTCTTTCTAGGAGCTCTAAGAATTACCAGATCTTCATCAACAAACTTGAACTTTGGAGATAGGATAAGACATTCTTTATCTGTGAAGAGAACATTGTGCTTCTTATCACAGATTTGAGAAACAGATAAGAGATTAAACTTGAGCTCTTCCACATAGCTAACTTTCTCAAAATCTAAGCATGATGTCTTAATGGTTCCTTTTCCTGAGATTCTTCCACCTTTAGAGTCATTTCCAAAAGCCACATAACCACCTTTGAACTCTTTAAAATCAGACAACTTGTCCTTGTCTCCTGTCATACTTCCAGAGCATCCACTGTCAATGATAGCATAGTCCTTGAGATCTTCTTCTGGATTGCCCTCTGAGTTTGTAGCCATCAAAGCTAGAGATACTGGTGCATCATCAGCTTTGTTGCTCCAGTCAAAATCATCAAGTCCATCTTGTCCAAAGTGCATGTGCTCTGCATCAAACTCTATGCTCCAATCATCTTGTTCAACTCCAGTCAGTGCCATCATAGCATATGTCACTGGTTCAGCATCAAATTCCTTGGTCCAATCAATATCTTCATTGTTGTCTGTTGCCACCAAGGCTTTTGAGTTTGAATCTTCAATAGCCACAATCCTCTTTTCATTACGACCATTTGCTCTGTTTTCCTGGTATTTAGCAAATCTACACTCTCTAGCAAAATGACCTAACTTTTGACAGTTAAAGCATTCAATTTTTGACTTATCAAAGGTAATCCCATTCTTTGGCTTGAGGTCAATGGATCTTCCTGTCTTCCTCATAAACTTCCTTATCCTTGCTGTTATCATAGCCACTTGCCATCGAATGTCAATTTCTTCCATAGCATCTTCATCAATTTGCAGCAGGTCTTCATCATCATGAGTTGTGGGCATAGATGCTTGTTGAGCAAAGAAGGAACATATGATTTCATCTGAGTGAGAAGAGAAATACAGTTGGAGCAGTTGGCTCCTTATGAGTTAGCTTGAGTATATCCTTTTGGGGGGGGATATTAAGATGTGTGGTTAGCAGTACTTTGTTTCAAAGTATGCCTTGGATTCTACGTGGAAGGAAAAAAAAAGCAAATGTTTTGAGCGTTTGGAAATTGAAAACCCTTCAATTCATGTATTACACCTTTAAGTTGTTGTAAGAGGTCCATCAAGTAATAACTGTCTATTTCAGCGTTGTCCCGAATCTGGTTCAGCAACTTAATGCACACAGATGGAAGCTTCTTAGAATTCACATTTGAATCTTCAAATGGACTCGTAGATCATGGTAATTCAAGACATGCTAAGCATATGTGAACACCTTTTCATTTGTCTGCATCTAGTTGCTTCCTAGATCCAATGGTGTAAATGTCTCAAATTGTTTTTTCAAAAGTAATTCTTTTGCATCTTATTGATGCTTCGTATCCTCCAAATCTTGCTTTTCTGGCTTTCCATAAAGATCCTATGCATCTACAGCGTTATCATGAAAACTAAGAAGATTGTCTAACTGGTATATGGCAGAAAGCATATATAAAGGGTTTCGCATCTGTTTCTTCTTGCTGTTTGAGAAGTGAAGTTTTTGGTCTGCTGACATGAGGGAGATGCAGAGATCAGTTGGTGGTTTTTGGTTTCATTCGTGATCTATGTCCATAGTATGTGATCAATTGTAGCGATTTAACTGTCGCTTCTTCATGGACCATTAGGTCATATCACCGATTTCTTTGTTAACTAGGGATTTGAGTTGCAGTAGACAGTCGAGGTGGGGGGGATAGTTTTGTGTTTCAGAATCTTTTATGAGTTATCTCTTAATGAAACAATAGATATACTGTCAATATGTCGGAATCTAGTTGGAGTATTAAGAAGAACAACATTAGTTTCTCAAATGATTTCTTTAATAAAACCTTTAGAATCTGCCTAAATGCAGATCTCGTAAAAACAATACTAATAATTCATTAACTTGCGTTTTTCTATGTATGTTATATATTCTAATATCTTCCTAGAGATCCTTTTATAAACATAAGGATAACCTCTAGTAGATGTACAGTCCTTGTATATCATAAACACTAATTGATACTTATCACTAATAACTGTTAAAAGATAAATGCTAAAACAACCGTTTAAACTTTATAGTTCCTATATCCATGGCAGTACTTCGATCTTTGACTGGCAGTACTTTGACTTTTTCATTTAGCAGTACTTTGACTTTTAACAGATTGGATCTTTGTAGACGAAAATGAGTGATATTTGTGAGAAAAATCCCAAACTCGGTAACAGTTGTCAAATTCGGACAACACTGTTCTCGGATAACAAGTAGCCTGAAACTCGGTACACTTCTCGGACATAACTAAAACTTGGACAAAGAATACTATCAAACTCGGTACTCTTAAAACGTAGTAAACTCGGAAATACTCTTAACCAAAAATCGATTAACTTGTTTTATTTCAAATAATTGATTTAATCAAACTCGATAGAACTGAAATTTGAAAAAATCCTTATAATATGAATTAACAAGAACCACAATCTCGATAGAACCAAAATTAATGATGTCTTAATAATACAAAACACTTATATCACCAAATTCGATAGAACCGAATTTGATTTCCTAGTTTAGTAATTACCGAATTTGTGTTTCAAAAACCTAATACACGATAAAACCATGAACTTGTGATGTTTTAAGACTTTGTAAGCTTATTTCCGAGATTAAATCACTAAATCCTTATTCACACTTTTTGATAAAACCGAAAATGTACGAATACTTATGAAACTCGATAGGCAACCGAGTTTATCAATAACCACCTAATATACGATTTTCGATAGAACCGAAAATGCGTATATATCTATTACAACACTTTTTCTACCGAGATTAAACTAATAACGATACAAAAGCTCCCGAAAATGATCCGAGAATGCTAAAACCCCTTCCGAGAATACAAAAACACTTCCGAGAATGCTAAAAACACTTCCGAGAATGCACAAACTCCAATACACCGTCACGTCAAATCCATTAGAATAGTCGATAATGCTCAATTACTCGAAATAGCTGCCAAAATACAAATCGAAAGCTCAAGAATCTCAACCGAATCCTCCGAATTGCATTTTGTGGTTCTCGGACGTGTAACAATCCACAAATCGAATCACTCTAATTCTCTAATGGCGTATGATACCACTTGTTAGGTCTTGTTTATCTTGAATCATACATAATCAACCATGAAAGCTTAGAGAGAATAGTATAGGAAGGCAAGTATTTAATTTTCAAATATTATAAAATGGAGGGAAAAAGGAAAAGATTATTACAAGGCTTACCCTTCTAATGGTGATTAGAAGGGGTATTTATAGGAGAGGGAAGGAAGCTTCCCTTCCTTTATTTTTCTAATGTTTCACTTCTAGTCCCTATACTTAGGTAATTATGTTATTTCTTACTTTTAGCATAATAAACCTTATTACAAGCTACTTTATTCTTAACAAAATAAAGACTAATGACTAAATATAATTAAACCACATAATCGACACTTTTTATGAACCTAACAAAAATACATGGCAGAAGATGCTTCTAGTAAGAAGTTTCTTGTTAGTAATTTTAATAATTACAAGATAGTTAATTCTAGGTCTGTGATGGAACCAAATCACAAACTCCTTCGAATTCTGGGGCAGTTTACACAACACGGTTTGAATATGGATGAATCCATTTCTATGTTTGGTATCATAGACAAACTTCCACCATCATGGAAGGATTTTAAACACAATCTAAAACACAACAAGGATGAGTTGTCTCTGGTACAACTTGGAAGTCACTTTCACATAGAGAAATCTCTAAGGGCGGAAGAAAGTGGCAAAGGAAAGGGCAAAAAAATTGCTGGTTCTTCTTCGGTTAACATGATCAAAGATGGTAAGAACAAGATGTTGGGCCAATTCAGTACCCAATAATCTTTCACTTAGGATTTGAATACAAAATATCCTAAGTGTTAATAAATGTTAACATTTCAAGGTCACTAAGTGAACAGTCACTCAGTGAGTTACCTTCAGGATGCTTAGCCCGAGTCTATAAGAAACACTCTAGCATTCAGTGAGGCGGTACTCAGTGAATGAAGCCTGAGCCAAAGAAGAAGGTGATGGGTTCACTGAGTTATGGCAATAGACTCACTGAACTCCATACCATCTCCAACAACTAGAAGACCCTGAAGATAAGAGACTAAAGAATAGGCGAGATAGTTTGAAACAGATAAGTCCAAGCTCTTATCTGCCTAAAGTCAAACCATCCTGAATAGGGTGTGAAGACAAGGTAAGTATCAGTACTGACCTTAGAAAGTGTTGTTGTCTCATACTTAGTATAGAAATGTAATAGAGACAAAGCTGTACGTTGTGCAATAGCCTATCAGTATTGGGATACGCACTTATCACCCATTTGGGTATGACCCTACCTAGGTAGTATATATATAGAACTCTTGTAAAGGAGTAGGTGTAAGTTTGTGCATTTAAAGCCGTAACTTTCACAAATACCTACTCCTCCAAATCTACTAAGTTCCTGAGCAAGCTCAGCGGGTTAGCATAGTAGTTAACTTTGCATAACACTTTAGGTTTATGCAAAGTTATTAGTAAGGAGATCACACACACACATTTTCATTCAATCCCCATTGTAGTTCCGCATACAATGGGGTATAATTCTTAATAAAAAGAGTTAAACATTAGAAAGTTATTTTGTGTCTTTTACTTAGTAGTTATCTTTACGTACACAAAACCTTTTCAAAGAACAAATACTTTACTTTATATACTAGTTATTGTTCACTAACTAAGAGGGAACAACTAGTGTATCAGAGCAGAAAGTTTATAAAACTTTTTTAACACTAATCTGCTTAAAGTTTTTAAAATCTAGATCCTAAAATGGCTGCAGTAAATAATGTACCCCAGCTTGTTGACAAAAGGGAGGTAGCTATGCTACTATTGCTCCTAAACTAGAGCAGAGAAAATTTAATAAGTAGAAAAGCGAATGCTTTGCTACTTAGTGGGAATGGAACCCTACTACTTAAAATGTATTAAGGATGGTCCATTTAAGCCAAAAATAGCTGAGGAGATGTTAAGCTGGAGTCCTAATAGGACCTAGTAGTGGAGGGTGGTCATTCAAGACCCAATGCTTTAAAAGCATCATTAGTCATGACTATGTTGACATTATGGAGGGGGACGTCTTTGTTGTGAAACCTAGCTAATAAGCACATGGACTAACTTGGTTCACACCTTTGAAGGTCCTTTAGATATAAAGGAAAACAAGAATATCAGATTTGAAACTCTGAGTATCAAATACTTTTAGGGTAAACCACTTTAAAGCTCTAATACAGACCTACTGCTATAAACTTGCTCAATGAGCTTGCAATGTGGTGTTAACTCTTAAACATGACATCAATGTTGGTTTTCTGAACAGTCCTCCATGACGAAGTGGTTACCTTTATCCGGGTCTAAGAATGAATCATACTCAGACTCTGACTGCAGTCTCTATGGGAAGGTTTATCTAATAAGGACCTATCCAAAGAAGGTATTCTGCATCAAATGGCCCCTCTAACTACTCCTCGAGCACTTACTATTTCTACTGCTCTTTTTCTATAATGTTATACAGTATTTCGAGAAAATTTATGATGATGACGTTAATGAAAGGTGTAGTGAGGAGTATAGATCTTAAGACGACTCTGATATTGAGTTTCATGAGTTTCATGAAAGAGCCCTTTTGGAAAATTCAAAACGTTTTATAAAAAGAAGAAATAATTTTTCTAGTCAATAAGTAAATGAAAACACTGAATGTTACAAATGTGGCGAAAAGGTCATTTTACAAAAGACTGCTTTTCTAAAATGTCTAAACCTTCTTACAAATCACCAGTGACTGGTTATTCATCAGTATCAAAGGGCTTTCAACCTAATTTTACTCCAAAACTTATTCCATCTTCTCAAAACTCAATTAATCAGGCTGACCCAAAAATTCAAAAAGACTACAAGGCTGAGTATAAGAAAATGAAAGCTAAACTTGCACTACTTGAGGCAAATTCCTTTACGTCTCAGACTCCAAAGACCTTCCAACCAAAGAACAAAGGTTTAGTTGCCGAAACCTTTGATTGGATGAGGAAGAGGTCTCAAATGATGAAGAAGTAACTCAGGTCAAGGTACTGATAGCTCTAGATGATGACGAGATCAATGTTGGAAATAATCATGCTCGCAATGGTGAATGGATTGACATCACCATGAGAAAGGTAAATATTCTTCTCTCTATGGATAAAGATGCCGATTGACAAAATTACCTCAAATATATCAACATTGATCTCAAGTTCGGTGAAGAGGAAAGATTAAACTTACTTTCTAAGTATAACAAAATTGTTTTTGAATTAAACAAGTGTAGAGATGAACTATTAGTCCTAAAACAAGCTAAGCTTGATGCTGTCACTTTTCAAATTCAAAACACTAAACTTACTAAGCTATATCATGCTCTTCAAGAACAACTCAAAGAGGAGAAAAAGATCAATGAAAAATGGCTAACTAGATCAAAAAAGGTTAGTCAATGCATCCGTAAACAAATCCCTCACCAAAAGAAGAAAGTTATTGGTGGTGAATTGTTCACTGAATCATCATCAAAAAATAATGAAAATGAAAATCTTTTCGTTCCTTCTTCCATGGGTTATGACCAAGAAATGGTCACAAAATCCAAAGACTAGGTTGAGAGACTCAATCCTTACAGCAAACTTCCAAATTTTAACACTGGAAGAGTTCTAGTCCCTAAAAGTCAAGCTATCAATGAGTCTCATAAACCCACTGAAACATCAAATACCCTCTAAACCATACACATTATTACCTTGAATATCTAAAGATTTAAGCAGAATCCCCCAGTATTACCCTCTGAAAATCTTCAGGGAGCTTCACCAAGCTTAAAGGTAATGCCATTGACCTTTCAACCCCACTCTCCAAAAGAGAGATCAGGCTTAGGTAGCATGAAACATACATAGCCTGAAACACAAGATTCTCTAAACAAAAGTGTTTCAGGAACTGTCACTATTAGTGAAACTGAGCCAACCACACCTTCATTTCATACTAAAGCCAAAGACACTAAACAAGAATCAAAGATAAATGAATTAACTAAACTTGTTTTGATGTTAATTGATGAAAAGGTTAATTCTACCCAAAAGACTTAAGAATCAAATTCATAGATTCAATAGACTGAGTCATCTAAGTCAGTTGACTCATTAAAAAGATTTTAAACCCAAAGTTTAGAATACTGGCTCATCAAAGTCACTCAAGCCTAGCCTATCAAAAACCACAGTGAAGTGTGAAATTTCGTACACTATACAATCACTTCAATAATGATTGCTATAGGCTTATATACTACATGATATGCAAAAGAGAGGATCATAGGACCTCAGATCATGAAATGTATTACCGCTTCCTAGAAAGAGTAAAGAACTATTTAGGATAACGCTTATCAGTTGGCATCTCTTTCCAAGCAGATCTGAAAGAAAGGCAAAGGCCTTTCCCACTATGCATACACTTGTGGATTTCATATGATCATTTACTATAGACATATTGTGTCATTCTATCAGAGGAGGAAGTACTGCGAGGTCATATTAGTCTAGTGAGTCTTCAATTGGTGTTAAGTGTAATCTATAGGAAGCAATGTAATCCACCACTAAACCTCAAAGAAGTTTGAACACCTTCAAAAGAGGTAGAAATTTCAGGACTATACAAGGTCAGGGATGCCCACCAAAAATATATCCCAAAAACAGTTCAGGGGGTGGTCAAAAAGAACTAACCCAAGTTTATTATTTGTGCAAAGACAGGGGTCCATTGGTACCTGGACAGTGGAAGCTCAAGGTTATGACTTTGGTGTCAAGAGTTATCTGCATAAATATGTAGAGCAACCAGGTCCTAGGGCAGTGTTTGGTGATAACTCATCTTGTAATACTGAAGGATATGGTTCAATAAACTGTGGGGGTATTATTTTCACAAAAGTAGCCTTTGTAAATGGTCTTAAGTACAATCTAATTAACATTAGCCAACTCTGTGATGCTAAGTATATTATACAATTTAATGATAAGCAAGGAACAATATTAAATGCTAACAAAGAAATTGTCCTGATAGCACTGTAGAAGCACAAGAGCATGTTCTTGACATGTCATCACTGACTCAAAGGAGCTGCTTCTTTGCCAAAGCCTCATAAATGTTATAAAAACAACATGGCTTGGGCCGAAAAGGCTATCACATCTCAATTTTAAGAACATTAATAAACTTGCAAAACAAAACAAAGTTCTTGGTCTTCCTTCCCTAATTAATTCAAAGGATAAACCTTGCTCAGCATATGAAAAAGGGAAGCACCATAGAGCTTCATTCAAAACTAAACAAAACTTCTCTATCAGAAAGTGTCTATATCTTCTTCATATGGATTTTTTTAGAGCAGTAAGTCCAATGTCCATAAATAAAGAGAAGTATACCCTAGTCATTGTTGACGAGCACTCAATATACACATAGGTTCACTTTCTCAGGAAGAAGAGTCAGGCACCTGAAATGATTATGTCTTTTATCAGGATGGTAGAAAACCAAAATGATGTGAAAGTCAAACAAATTAGAACTGATAATGGGGCTGAGTTTAGAATTCATGAGCTTGAGAGTTTTTGTGATGAGAAAGGAATTTCTTAGAACTTCTCTTCTTCCTATACACCTAAACAAAATGGTGTAGCAGAAAGAAAGAATAAAACTCTCATTGAGGCTGCTAGAACAATGCTGAATAGATTCTGGACTAAAGAAGTCAGAATAGCATGCTATACTCAAAACAGATCAATAATTATCAAAAGACATGATAAGACTCACTATGAGATATTCAGAGAAAGAATCCCTGATATCAGTTATTTTTATGTGTTTGGATGCCCTGTGTTTATTTATAATCACAAGGATCATCTAGGCAAATTTGATGCTAAGGCTGATGATGGTTATTTCTTAGGATACTATTTTGTCTCAAAGGCTTTTAGAGTCTTTAACACAAGAAGACAACAAGTTGATGAGACTTATCATGTGACATTTGATGAGAGTGTGAAAGCCACCAGGTTTGCTAATACATCAGAGGATGAGGTTATTGATGATTCCTCTAGATATCCTTCTGATGAATTTATTCATGAGGATGATTCATCTAGACAATATCAAGCAAATTTTGATATCTCATACTATGTTATACCTCATGGTCGTTCACTCTCTGAACTTACCCAAGAAAACCATGTCCCTGAAGTGATTGCTCTAAATGAGCCTGATACACCTCTCATTGAGGATACTAAAGGTCCTCCTGATCTAATCAACACTAAAGGGACTCATGAAAAAAATGTTTAAAATGAACAAATTATCATCCAACCTACTGAAGGAAGATAAGGGAACAATACTGAAGTATTAGTGTCTATTAGTGAATCTTTAGTCCCTGGTGTCCCTCAGTCTCTAGTATCAAATTAAGCCTATACAAGTTCGCATCATGTTCCTCAGAATAGATGGTCAAAATACCAACATATTGAACTTGTAAACATCATTGGTGATCCTGGTGAAGGCATGCTTACAAGAAGCATGGCTGCTAAGCTTACAACTATCTCAGTTAGTGAATGTCTATTTGCTGACTTTCTCTTTGAGATAGAACCTAAAAAGGTATCTAAGGCACTGAAGCACCCAGGTTGGGTTGATGCCATGCAAGAAGAACTGAATCAGTTCAATAGAAACAAAGTATAGACTCTTATTCCACTCCTTTCTGTAAAAACAGCCATAGGCTCCAAATGGATATACAGGAACAAGAAAGATGAGCATGGAATAACTACCAAAAATAAAGCAAGACTGGTTGCATAAGGTTATAGTCAGGAAGAAGGAATTGACTATGATGAAACCTTTGCACCAGTATCAAGGATAGAAGCCATCAGGATATTCCTTGCTTTTGCTACATACATGAACTTTAAAGTTTATCAAATGGATGTCAAAAGTGCCTTTCTAAATGGTAAAATGAAAGAAGTTTATGTTAAACAACCTCCTGGCTTTGAAAGTAGTGAGTTCCCTGACTATGTCTGCAAGCTTGACAAAGCTCTTTATGGACCTAAACAAGCACCAAAGGCATGGTATGAGACTCTATCCACTTTTCTTATTCAAAATAAGTTTATTAAGGAAAGAATAGATAACATATTGTTTATCTATAAATAAAAAGGAGATGTCCTCCTTGTTTAGGTGTATGTAGATGACATCATATTTGGCTCAACAAGCTATAAACTTTGTAAATAGTTTGAAAAACTGATGACAAAGAAATTTGAGATAAGTATGATGGGTGAACTCACCTACTTCCTTGGACTGCAATTCAAGCAGGATGAGAAAGGAATCTCCATTTTTCAAGAACAGTACACTAGGAACTTACTCAAGAAATATGAATTTTTTGATAGTTTCTCAGTGAAAACACCCATGGTTCCTGATGTTTCAAAAGCTTTAAATTTATAATGACTGAAAATACCAATTTAATTATAGGGAAACATACGGGTAAAAGTATAACCTACATATGTAGTATAATCTTTTTTAGGTAAGACCATGTCATCCACAGGGATTTGAGTAGTGTTCAAATAATCAGAAAGAAAATAGACTTTAACAATTTTGAAAATAACTTTCATTTTACTCAGTGATAATAAAGATGACTACTCGGATAGTTGAAAATAATTTATAAGTAGTGGTAATGATTTAGACCTCTAAAATGGAACTTTAACTTATAAAAAGGATTTCTCGTCAGAAAACGTTTTCACAAATTAACTTAATTAACTTAAGACTTATTTTTAGTTGACTAAACCAAATGTGTCACTAAAATGATCCAGTTACTTATTGTATCAAAGCTTATTTTGTTTATTAATTTACGAAAGTGGATTTCTCAACACAAACGATAAGGATCATAGACAAATCTTTAAAACCATATAGATCATAACTGTTCTTTCGACCTATACCGATACGATTATATAATCTAAGTTGATAAGCAAAACCGACAAGATAAGATGTAACAGGGTTGCAACATAAGCTTGAGATTAATGAGATCACGATCATACCAAACACTTATTCATTATCATAACTTCACCGAGTAGTCATGAGAGAATTAGCCTCTTATGGCTATGTAGTTTATAACATAACTTGATTTAACAAGAAACTTCATTATTCTAATAAACTAAGATGATATTCTTCTTCGTTCTTCGTTCTTGGTTGTTTGATCTTGAATCTTCAAAAGGTGTGGTGTTTTTACTTAGGAAAAGGTTGGGAAGGTTTAGAACATCATAAGGGAGAAAGGTGCGACACCCCGCAAATTTCCGTTCAATAATTTAGCCGTTTCCGTTTAGTAATTTAAATTTTTAAAGCTTCGTTTAAGTTTTATGTTTAACCGGGAAGTTTTTCCGTTATTATCTAAGAATCATTACCGGGAGTAAAAAGGTTTCCAATCATCGTAGTCTTTCACCAGTAGACGTGTTTTTACATTTTTAATTGATATTTAAAATTTCATAATTTTCTGTGATACCGTTACTCATTTCGTTATTCGCGTGTTACATGTTTTGCTTGATCAATATGTGCAAGTTAGGAACCTTGGAAATTAATTCATCTTAAACCCACTAACTCTTGCATGGTGGAGACCACAATGGTCCCCTCCTTGGCTTCTTCCTAACCGAATACGCACATACACATGCATGCATGGGATGCCATTTTGAATTTTAAATCAATAAGACACACATATGACACCATGTGACTAGTTTTTATCCACCATGAGCCCCATTGGTAGATCAAATTGGTCCCCTCTTGGCCTCTTGTCTTCTAGCCGACGCACGCATCATCACAACACTCTTGGTGTGTGAAATTTTTTTCTTATATATCACATGTATATCTCATTCATTCCTTCATTATTCACACACACAAACTTTGAGTTTTCTCTCTTCCTTTTGCTCTCTCTTGTTCGAACCACCTCAAACACACACATAAACTCATAATTTTCTCAATCTTGATCAAAAACCTTTGAAGATATTATGTTCGTGATTGACATTTATTGTATTCGGGTTAGTTATAAACAACGTTTGGGTTGTTTCTAGTCATCAATTATCCTTCTAAACCACTTCTTTTTGTAAGTCTTTTAATCTTTTTAAAACTTGTACTTTTATGATCATCTTAATGCATATATACTAGTTGTATAACTCGTTTTCGTAAAAATAAAGATTTTAAAACTACGTAAACCTTAAAAGGTTATACATATTGCTCGAAAATAATAAAAGAAAATATAAAGAAAGTATAGTTTTGTGATCGTGGTTATTTTCGTATAATAAAAATGTTACCCTATGGCTTATTTCGTTCACCTTATTTAAATAAGCATTTGAGGAGGCTTATTTGATTTTATTTAAGCTTAATGGGCTTATGTTTGGTTTGGCCCACATAGGAAAAAAAGAAAATGATTTTTGTAGCTTATTATGTTCGGCTTATATTTATTGGCTTATTTTTCTAGCTTATTTCTGCAAGGACAAAACAATAAACTTATTCGGCTTAACAAATAAGCCCGAATATAGCTTATTAGGCCTTTAGCCGCATCCTACACCAAAAGCCTAACACCACAAGCTTATTCTCGAGCTTAAATGGTGGTTTATTTTACTTGGGCTTATTGAGAGCTTATTGTAGCTTATTGATGAACCGAGGACTTGTTTGATGCTTATTGGCTTACCAAGCTTCATAAATGGACCCATGTGAGCTTATAAGATTTTGGCTCAATACACAAGCCCAAACCGTGAGTTAAGGCCCACGGTTGGCTTAATGGGTCTTTGTCTTGACTTATTGTGAGCTTATTGATAGCTTATTATTAAGTCTCGTGTTTAATATTTAAACGTTTTGCTTATCGGACTATATGGATAAGTAAAACTATATTTTTGACTTAACGGGCCAAGGCCCAACATGAATACAATACACTAAGGCGTAAAGCTACGGTGTTGCTTATTGAATGAGTTCATAAATAGCTTATTTGATATTGCATGACTTAAATGCTATACGTTTAAATGTTAGACGTTTGGATCATGAAATTTGGCTTATTGGGCCTAAAAGCTCAATAAGGGCACGAATGATCTTTTGACTAAATATTAAGAAGGGATTTGATGATACATAGTGGTAATTGTGAAATGTAGATTAAAAGTGATTTGAAAATGGGTTATAAATAAAGTCTACCACTTTGGAAAACGTGTAAATACGAACGGGTCATGCTGAAATTTTTATAAATTTATTTATACTTAGAAAATACTAGAAAACGCACGTGATAAAACTAGATATACGGGAATTTAGTAAGATGCCAAACAATATATATTTATATATATATATAGTATATATATTTTTACCTAGTCATTTATATGTATGTAATATTAATATACGTACTATTATTACTCGTTTTACTTACGAAAACATTTTTATTACTATACGATCACAAACGTTAATTTTTGGAAATATATTAACAATAGTACACTAGTAAATCCTTATGCGTTATCCGCAATTCTACACTACTCCGATATTAAACCAAACCTTTATTTCATAGGTTGTCTTTGCGAACCGTCATTCGTTACCGAGTGATTTTATTTCTAGACTATTCATTACTTCAATTCACCAATCAAGGTGAGTTCATAGCCCCACTTTTACTTGTTTT
This sequence comes from Tanacetum coccineum, assembly GCA_026074375.1. Lineage (NCBI taxonomy): Eukaryota > Viridiplantae > Streptophyta > Magnoliopsida > Asterales > Asteraceae > Tanacetum > Tanacetum coccineum. Next base: position 13,356 of record BQNB010082121.1, on the reverse strand, counting down.
GAATAATTGTTTTATAAACTTAGGGTGAGAAACATTTCTTGATTTTAAAATTGGACGCAAGTACTATACGTGAGAAATTTCCTGTTTACGTGTTGCCTAAGTAGCGATTAGACCACTATTGCCCGAATTATCATGAACTGTTAATCACCTTTAACCGACTGGCTGGTTAAGTAAGCGCGAGTGAATAAATAGATCTATTGGGACTAATTATCCTTATCCGGGTAAGAAGCACTTACTAGTTCGAGTTTGCCAAGAACTAACAGATATATGTAATGTCGAAACTAGTTAGGCGGTCTTTGGTCGGACACCTGAAGGGCAAGCCTTATATAGAAGTGTACATGATATCTTTTAGTATTAGTTTCGGTGTCATGAGTTTGTACAACGTAAATGCCTCTTTATGTGAAGTTGTATCTCCTATAACCGTCGCATATGTTTTGAAAATCTTGTGGTCCACATTAATTATGTTTGAACTAAACCTATGAATTCACCAACTTTATGTTGACGTTTTAAGCATGTTTTTCTCAGGTGCTTAGCATGGATGTCATATCTTGACTTATGTGAAGTCTATTTGCCCAGACCAGTTTACCAGAAATTTATTTATGTCTTTAAATACCGTTGTTGGACATATTTAAGCTTCCGCATTTTAACTCTTGAATCTTTTAAATTTGATCGATGTAAACTTATTAACATTTTAAATTTATGCAACGTGTTTATTTTTAAAACGTACCCATAGAGGTCGTTCTTTATGCTTTGTACTTGAGATATTCAGTGACGTCACGCCCCCGGATGCTTAATTAGACGGGACCGTAGTTGGGGGTGTGACAAAAGGATTGTGTGTGAGATAAGAGAAGTGTTTAAGAATGAGATGAAATGTGTGAGAATTTTGGCTCTATTTATAGGCTGAATTTTGGGTAAAAGTGCGACGCACAAAATAAATTATGCGGCGCACATGGTGTGTTAATGCACTAGTATTAAATGACTTCATTTATTTTCATATCCAGATGGAAAGTGCGGCGCACAATCTTAAAAGTGCCGTGTACTTAGGGAGTTAATGCATTATTTTGACTAAGCCTTTAATTCTTTTGACTTTGAGGAGAAGTGCGGCGTACATTGGGTAAGTGCGGCGCACAATTACACTTTTCAGCTTGAGACATTTGTCTTTTCTTGTATCTTGATTTTTGAAGTGTATAAGTTCTTGATCTTTGCTTTGTTTGAGCTCGGGATGTCTTCAAGTGAACCTGCAAGTATTTAATTCTATTAAGTATCAAAAGTTCACGAGAAATGATAAAATATATATAAATAACGTCACTGAAAACATGTATAATTTAGGCGTTATCAAATCCCACCACACTTAGCTATTGCTTGCCCTCAAGCAATCAAAGCGAGAAAATAAGATCATTTATCTTGACATGGAGAAAATTTAGATTTTTAGCAAGAGTTTGCATATTAATTAACTTTTCAGGCATAAACATATAACATAGCACCTGACAGGGGAATGTGTTTGATTTTGTAATTCACTCAATTCACTTAGATAGGGTTTTATTTTTATGAGACACTCAATTTGCACAGACATAATCTAGACAGCTACCATATGCTTATACTTGACACATAAACATGACCGAAAGGTTGAACTTGAACTGATGAAGGATAATAGCATATACAAATCTTCATGTGCCGGAACTTAAGCCTTTATTTCTTTGAACTACTATATATATATATATATATATATATATATATATATATAATATATAATATATTATATATATCTATCTATTATATTTATATATATATATATATTACACAACAACCATTATATACACATATATATATACATATATATATATATATATATATATATATATATACATACATATATATATATATACATACAAATATATATATATATATTTTACCACATGATAACTAAGGCTTGGCACATAACTTCTTTCAACTTTTAACTTCTTCACTTAGGTACTTCAGCAACTTAGCATTAAAGGGAATGCTTGCAAGAACAGGAACTTGCGGGATAACATATGATTAATCAGGCTTCGGTCTAGTAAATGATGATCAAGCACAAGTTCTAGAGCTTCTAAATTACCGGCTCACTCAAATATAATTATCAACCAATACCACTATTCCAGAAGAGGCGACAAATTACAAATACACAGCCGTAACGACAAATGAGACACTTGCAATTGCATTCAAACCTTAACTTGAACAGGCTAAAGGAATCAATTATCTTAGGTACCAAAGGTGGGTACCCGAATATTTTTAAGGCTTATAATTCTCACAATTTAGTAAACTAGGTTGTGCTAGTTATGATGTCAATCCGGTTGGATTTGCCTTACTAAGAACATTTTTTTAATTTTGAAAGCATATATATTAAGGTTTTCTTTAAAACATCAGTTGGAAATTTTTTTTAGGAGGGCAAACATGGAGGGATATGATTAATTTTTCCTATTTAACTCTCATCCACACTTAAGTTGAACATTGCCCTTAATGTGATAACTGATAAACTAGAAAATAGAGAAAATTAAAGGAAAATGGTACTTCCCAGGACATAGAGATATATAGCTACGAGAGAGCTATCATTGAGCATACTTCATAATTTTCCAAATTTTTGAGCTATATTACCTGCATAAAAGTAAAAGCACACAAAAAGAAAATATTTTTAGGGATTTTTTTAGAAAATAAAATAAAGGATACGAGTACAGTTGTATAGAGGAGGGACTCCTCCACACTTAAGTAAAGCACAGGTTGCCTCCCGAGAAATGCTTAATTTTTAAGAGAGTCATTAGCTAGACTCTTGCTTCTAGAGTTCATTCTTTCGGAAAGAAAGGAGTGACTACTTCCCTTTGGTTATAATAATCTTCTTCTTCATGATATAGTTTAAGTCGATGGACATTAACAATAAATGTTTTTCCATCTTTTCCATATAGTTCAACATATCTGGATGGATATTGATGTTTCACTATGTATGGTCCTAACCAGCGAGATCTGAGTTTCGGTTGTTTGAATTTATACTTTGAGTGAAAAAGCAGAACCTTATTTCCATGTTTGAATTCTTTTCTCATTCTTAATTTTCTATCATGCCAGACTTTGGTTCTTGCGTTGTATAGTCGAGAGTTTTCATAGGCTTGGTGTCTAAGTTCGTCTAATTCGTGTAACTGAAACATTCATTTTTCACCAGCAGCAATGAGATATGGGTTACAATTATTAAGTGCCCAGTATGCATGATGTTCAATTTCAAATGTCAGGTGACAGTTTTTTCCATATATGAGTTTCTATGGTGTTGTACCGGTTGGTGTTTTATAAGAAGTACGAAAAGCCTACAGAGCGTCATCAAGTTTTCTTAACCAAATAGCAAGATTGTCATTAATAGTTTTTCAAGAATTCTTTTCAGGGCTCTGTTCGTGTTTTAAACTTGACCACTTGTTTGAAGGTGGTATGATGTAGAGAAACGGTGACTAACTGCATATCTCTTCATAGTCTTTTCCATTATCTTGTTATAGAAGTTAGTACCTCGATCGCTTATTAGAGCTTTGAGCATTCTAAAATGGCAAAATAGTTTCTTTAAGAAAGTAATAACCACTCGGGCATCATTGGTTGGTAAAGCTTGAGCTTCAGCCCATTTAGATACGTAGTCGACAGCGACAAGAATGTATTCAAACTTATGCGATTTTGAGAATGGTCCCATAAAGTCAATACCCCATACATAAAATTTTTCACATACTTGAATGTTGGTTAAGGGCGTCTCATTATGTTTTAAAATACTTCTCGTCTTTTGGCAGGCTTTGCAAAGGCAAACTTGAGTATGAGCTTCTTTGATTATGGTTGGCCAGTAAAATCCTGATTCTAGGACCTTTTTAGCTGTTACATTCGGTCCATAATATCCATCGGTTGGTCCTTGGTGACATTGATCTAAAATGATACTTGTTTATGGTCCATAGACACATCGTCTAATCATTCCGTCAGAACATACTTTGAAAAGATAGGGTTCTTCCAAAAAATAGTGTTTGAGGTCAGAGAAGAATTTGTTCTTTTATTGGTACATTATCCCTTTTGGTATAATATCACCGACCGGATAGTTTGCAAAGTCTGCGAACCATGGTTCATCTTCAGTGTTAATTTCCATAAGGGTTTCTCCAAGAAATTTATTGTTAACTTCACTGTCATCACTTGTCTCGTCATTATCAATCTGAGATAAGTGGTCGGCAACAACATTTTCTGTACCTTTTTTTATCTTTGATTTATATATCAAATTCTTGTAGGAGTAGAATCCATCGAATAAGACAGGGTTTTGCGTCTTGTTTTTTAAACAGATGTTTAAGAGCTGAGTGATCAGTGTGAACAATAGTTTTTGATATTATAAGATAGGGTCTAAATTTGTCGAATGAAAAAACTACAGCCATACGTTCTTTCTCAGTTATGGTGTATTTTTGTTGAACTGGGTTGAGAGTTTTGGCTCAAAATAGATACAGAAAACTGTACGGCGATTTTTGAAAAAGAGGGGGAGTTAAAATAATTTTCCAGAGTTGACTACAGAACTACTTAAAAATCCTCGGCAACGGCGCCAGAAACTTTGATGTGTTTCAAAAGCTTTAAATTTATAATTACTGAAAATACCAATTTTATTATAGGACAACACACGGGTAAAAGTATAACCCACGTATGTAGTATAACCTTTTTTAGGTAAGACCAGGTCGTCCACAGGGATTTGAGTAGTGTTCAAATAATTAGAAGAAAAATAGACTTTAACAATTTTGAAAATAACTTTTGTTTTACCCAATGATAATAAAGATGACTACTCAGATAGTTGAAAATAATTTATAAGTAATGATAATGATTTAGACCTCGAAGATGGAACCTTAACTTATAAAAAGGATTTCTCGTCAGAAAACGTTTTCACAAATTAACTTAATTAACTTAAGACTTATATTTAGTTTGCTAGACCAAATGTGTCACCCAAATGATCAAGTTACTTATTATATCAAAGCTTATTTTGTTTATCAATTTACGAAAGTAAATTTCTCGACACAGACGATAAAGATCATAGACAAATCTTTAAAACCATATAGATCATAACGGGTCTTTCGTCATATACCGATACGATTATATAATCTAAGTTTGATAAGCAAAACCGACAAGATAGGATATAATAGGGTTGCAACATAAGCTTGAGATTAATGAGATCACGATCATACCAAACACTTATTCATTATCATAACTTCACCGAGTAGTCATGAGAGAATTAGCCTCTCATGGCTATGTAGTTCATAACATAACTTGATTCAACAAGAAACTTTATTATTTCAATAAACTAAGATGATATTCTTCTTCGTTCTTGGTTGTTTGATCTTGAATCTTCAAAAGGTATGATGTTTATGCTTGGGATAAGGATTGGAAAAGGGTTTAGAACATCATAAGGGAAAAGGGATTCTGTGTTAGATAAGAGAAGTGTGTAAGAATGAGTTGATGAAATGTGTGAGAATTTTGGCTCTATTTATAGGCTGATTTTTGGGTAGAAGTGCGACGCACAAAATAATTTATGCGGCGCACATAATGTGTTAATGCGCCAGTATTTAATGACTTTATTTATTTGCGTAGCCAGATGGGAAGTGCGGCGCACGATTTTGTAAGTGCGGCGTACTTAGGGACTTAATGCACTATTTTGACCAGGCTTTTATTTCTTTTGACTTTGAGGAGAAGTGCGGCGCACAAAGGGTAAGTGTGACACACATTTGCACTTTTCAGCTTGAGACTTTATCTTTTCTTGTGTCTTGCTTTCCGAAGTGTATAAGTACTTGATCTTTGTTTTATTTGAGCTCGGGATGTCTTCAAGTGAACCTGCAAGCATTTCATGCTATTAAGTAAACAAAGTTTACGAGAAATGATAAAAAAAATATATAAATAACGCCACCAAAACATGTATAATTTAGGCGTTATCAAATCCCTCCACACTTAGCTATTGCTTGCCCTCAAGCAATCAAAGCGAGAAAATAAGATCATTTATCGTGACGTGGAGAAAATTTGGATTTTACAAGAGTTTGCATATTAACTTTTCAGGCATTGACACATAACATAGCACCTCACAGGGGAATGTGTTTGATTTTAATTCACTCGATCCACTCATATAGGGTTTATATATTTTGTGAAGACACTTAATTTGCACAGACATAATCTAGACAGCTACCATATGCTTGTACTTGACACATAAACATGACTGAAGGGCGGAACTTGATACTGATGAGGGATAATAGCATATACAAATCTTCATGTGCCGGAACTTAAGCCTTTATTTCTTTGAACTACTATATATATTTTCTTCTTTTTCTCTTTTTTTACCATAACTAAGGCTTGGCACAGAACTTCTTCTTTCAACTTTAACTTCTTCACTTAGGTATTTTAGCAACTCAGTACTAAAAGGAGTGATTGCAAGAACAAGAACTTGCGGAATTAATAACATATGATTAATCAAGCTTTGGTCTAGTAAATGATGATCAAGCACAAGTTCTAGAGCTTCTAAATTACCGACTCACTCAAATATAATTATCAACCAATACCACTGTTCCAGAAAAGGCGACAAATTACAAATACACAGCCGTAACGACGGATGAGACACTTGCAATTGCATTCAAACCTTAACTCGAACAGGCTAAAGGCATCAATTATCTTAGGTACCAAAGGTGGGTACCCGAATAATTTTAAGGCTTATAATTCTCACAATTTAGTGGACTAGGTTGTGCTAGTTATAATGTAAATATCAGTTAGAAAATTTTTGGCAGGGCAAACACGGAGGGATATGATTAATTTTTCCTATTTGGCTCCCCTCCACACTTAAGTTGAACATTGCCCTCAATGTGATAACTGATAACTAGAGAATAGGGAAAATTAAGGGAAAACGGTACTTCCCGGAAATAGAGATGTATAGCTGTGAGAGAGCTATCCTTGAGCAGACTTTATAATTTTCCAATTTTTAAGCTATATTACCTGCATAAAAGTAAATATACAAAAACACACAAAAAAACTTTTTTTTTGTGTTTTTTTTAGAAAAATAAATAAAGGATAGGAATAAAGTTATATGGAGGAGGGACTCCTCCACACTTAAGTAAAGCACACGTTGCCTCCCGAGAAGCGCTTAATTTTTTTAAGAGTCGTTAGCTAGACTCCTGCTTCTGGAGTTCAATCTTTGGGAAAAAAGGGAGTGACTGCTTCCCTTTGGTCATTATAATCTTCTTCTTCATAATATAGTTTGAGTCGATGGCCATTAACAATAAATGTTTTTCCATCTTTTCCATATAATTCAACATATCCAGATGGATATTAATATTTTACTACGTATGGTCCTAGCCAGCGAGATCGAAGTTTCGGCTGTTTGAATTTATACTTTGAGTGAAAAAGCAGAACCTTGTTTCCATGTTTGAATTCTTTTCTTATTCTTAGTTTTCTACCATGCCAGAATTTTGTTCTTTCCTTGTACAATCGAGAGTTTTCATAGACTTGATGTCTTAGTTCATCTAATTCATGTAACTGAAACATTTATTTTTCTCCAGCAGCAATAAGATCTGGATTACAATTCTTAAGTGCCCAGTATGCACGATGTTCATTTTCAAATGG